>JBBPBX010074604.1:0-17540 GCA_038048925.1 Garcialebias charrua
AAATTCAACTACGAGTCCCATATTCTGTATTCTGTACAGTGTCTGAAGAATTTCTAAAAGAATATCTGGTCTACACTGACTTGCAGAGAGTGATTGAGCAAGGTTTTAAAGGGCTGAGATAACATTCAACATACCTATGTAAATTGACAAATCACACCTTAACTTTAGGGGTTTCTTAAGGTCTTTGTTAGTCTAATTCACAGACGAGGCTCCTCTGTTCCCAAACCCCTTAAGAAGCCCCTACAGTTAAGGTGTGATTTGTCAATTTACATAGGTATGTTGTATCTTATCTCAGCCCTTTAAAACCTTGCTCACTCACTCTCTGCTCTTTGAATTGAGAAAGCTCCTCGAATGAGAAGCGAAACGTCTTCTGTTACAAATAAAGTCCAGTTGTTTCTGTATTGAACGCCTTTTTTTGAATTTATCATGTCCTGGATGACTGAGAATCTTCACCAGCATAAAACCAGACAAATGTATCACCAACACAGCGTTGCACCCAGTTTCACACCAACCATACTCAACCATACTCAGACTTCTAATTTTATTCTAAAGAAGACAAATTCTGTGATTGTGGTGCCTGAAAAACTACTCGTCCTGAGCTGCAGATAGAAAAACTCTGTTAGAAGTTAATAATAAGGTCAAGGTGTAGTTGTGTTTGTATAGTGAGATATATACGTGACTTTAAAAATACTCTCTTCATGGCAGTGACGTAAGTCAGGATGTCCTAACAGGGTTAAATATCAGAATGTTTGCTTAGCTTTACTGCAGTCAGATGATCCACAGATGATCTCCTTATCAGGCTGCCCTGCTGTGAATCTGACAATTCAAAGGCCGGCACGTGTTGAGTCGTTTGTTGAATTGTGCCAAATGAGAACTTGGCACTAACAAGTTGAAAACGGCTGGGTTGGGCAGAGAGTAGCTGATCTGGACCCCGTGATGAGCAAAGGTTGGATGTTCTCCTCGCTGTGAACCTTTTTGTGTTGGAGTCCAGGCCTGTTCGCTGTTTGTCAACTCCTCTTCCTTCTGCTCAGTTTGATGTTGATGTTTTTCTTTATTACTTAACACTAGACAACAAAAGCTTTAAAACAATATGTATTTCATAAATGTTCTATGAAGTTTTAAATTAGTTTTTCCAGTAGACATGCTGTAACAGGGATCTAACGCCAAAAATACACTACATGCGGTCCGGCTCCGCCCCGCTCCGCAGGTCGCAGCTGAGCGAGTCCAATTTCCACTTCCTCCGCTCCGCTCAGGTCTGCCTGGATGCGCCGCTCCGAGACGCATGCGCGGGAATTGCGAGATCGCGCGATAAATCAAGTGATAAATAAGTAAGTCAGAACAAAACAATTCATTCGGTGGAAGAAGGAGAACAACAGTAGAGACTGCTGCCTTGATCTTCTCTCGTAAATGAGCGACAGGACATGGTTTGAGCAACAGGAAGTGATGTATTACATTTCAGAATAAAATACTTTATTTATTTATTTATTTCTTGTATTGCGTTTGTAGGCGTAGTCATAAATGATAGTTTGAAAGCATTTTTGTACAAATAAATCCGTATAGAGCTAGGATTAGTCCGCCCGTGGTGATTTTATTTTGTAAATACGGAAGTTGTGCTCGTTCCTTTTCCTGTTGGTGCGACGTAATCTTCAAAAGTTGACTCCGGCACAGCTCCGGCGTCCGGCAGAAATAGAAAATTTCTAATTTTGACGGACTGCCGTCCGCTCTCCGCAGCTCGCCGCCGCCGTGCGGAGCCAGTGTAAATTCTGTCATTGATTATAATGGGTGCGTATTTGCTGCGGAGGTCGGACCGGAGCGGGGCGGAGCCGTAACGCATGTAGTGTATTTTTGGCGTAACTCAAAAATGTCCAAATGTGGATGTTAAAGTGTCAGATTTACTATTGTAATGGAACACCCTGGTCTCTGAACTGTCGGTGAAAACACCTGAATTCACCTTTTCACTGAAGCTCACAGTGAATCTCCTTTTCTCTGAAAATCTGCAGTGAAGGACAAAATCACTGTTTTATTCCAGTTTAGTTTGAATCTAGAGCACAAATCAATCAGAAAAGACATCCTTTTAATTTGTGTTAATTCAGAATTGATCAACAGAATAACTTTTGTCATTTTATGATCATCTGTTATTTGCATGAGTTGTCACTCTTAATATGCTGGTGTATTTCTTAATATGTGAATGATCATTACTATGCTGGTTTATTCTGCAGTACGATGGTGCTTAAACTGTGTGAAAGTTCAAACTATGTGTCAGGCTGAACTTCTCAGTTTAGAAGTTAGAAACAGATATTAATTTCACTGGCGACTCTTTTCTGTCTGTTTCTAAAAACATTCTTCCTCTGTTCTTAAAACAGTCTGCTTCTTGTTTTCTAAACATTCCTAACTGACGTTCACCTGACGTCAACAAATCTCCTCCCATTCACTGGTCGATCGAACCAATGGACAGAGAAGAAAACTCTGACGTCAGGTCCTGTTAAGAGTTCCAAACTTCCTGGAACTTCCAGTGCCTGAGGGAGTCTAAGATGAACGGACTTTCTCTTTTTCTGCTGTAGACGCGAGTCATGAGTCAAAGACCCCGTCCTATCAGCAAAGGGTTACAGCAAGCTGCTGTGAAACCCGAACCGAGCATAAGCTCCACTTAGAATGAATTTTCCTTTCAAGGAATCTTTTATCTTGAAAACCAAACCAGAAACTGCCGCAACTTCTGCCGCCTAAAGCAAGTATCACCGAGACACTGAGAAGGTAAACACGTTTTGGAGTCCAGCTTGGACTTGCCGGACCTACGACCCGTTTATGTCCAAGGCTGTCTCCCAGCTCTTTACCAGAACCGAGACGGACGTCTTAAGGTAAAATAGCCGCTGATTGTTTACTGGAACGTACGATGATATCTTAGCTGGATGCGTATGGAAGAGTGCCATCTGGTCATAAATGCAAGATAAAACTACTCCCGTTTTTGTCCTCCTCTCCTAAACTTTTCTTTAACCTCTAAGCCAGAACTTTAAGCTAAAGAACCTTCCGATTAAAGTAATGGCATCTTAAGTACTTTTTATGTTGTCCCTAATGTTAAATCTGCTGACGAGTAAATTATAGGATTTTTATCAATCAATCAGTTGTAAATGTGTGATGTAATTTTTGATTCTGTTAATAAATAGCAGTACTAGATGCCAACATAATTGACACTTCATTGTTACTCATATCCAATCAGCTGGTCACAGAATTTATTGTTTAAATCTGTGAAAAAGAAGAGAACTCGTGATATAATAGATGCTAAGGTTGACAGGTAAACACCTGCTCATTCTTACATGTTAGTGTACAGCACGGTTCAGTAAATCTGACCGTTAGATATACTAATCTACATCTTATGCCGGGTTCCCACCGAACGCGTCAAAACGCTCCCAATGCACCGTGTTTGCTGCTTGTCTACAGATGTCTGTTCACACCGAACACGTCTGCAGACGCGCAGTGGGAGCAGCGTCTGGCTCCCTTCCCGGTCAGATTTGTTTTGTTTTCTGTTCACTGGGCAGATGAAATCAGCTGTACGTGAGCCTCGTTACTACTTGAGTGGGTTTTCTACGAGCCGAACTGCAGCTCCGAAGGTCTTTGTTGAGATTAAAACGTTTTTTTTATGTTTGGGGTGATCATACGCTCGAGCAGACAGCGGCAACTGTAAAAATGCCAAGTTTCTTACCGGAGGCTGGTTTCTTCATGGAGGCTCGTTGAGTTTAAAAAGTCCAGAAACAGTCCCGTCGTTGTTGCGTCATCACATAGCAGAGGCTCTCCCGATTGGTTGCTGCGAGGCGTCGAGCAGCCAAAGTTCAAATGAATGAACTTTGGCTGCTCGACGCCTCGGCTGCTTTGGACGCGCGCATGCGTGGGAAAGAACTGCCGCGCTGCTTGAAATGCTCAAGACGTGCCGCCCCTGGCCGCACCGCCCCTGGCCGCGCCTCCACTATAGACTTTGCATGTAAAGTGGCAGCGTCGGACGCCCGAAACGCGTTCAGTGGGAACCCGGCATTACACTATCATTCCTCTTGTCTTTTGACCTTGTTATGTAAAACTCAGGACAGTGTTACACTTTTACTATTCCTTAAGAAATGCTTGTTTATTAAATGTTTTAGTGTTTAAATGTTTACTGTTGCACCGAGGGACTGAGAGAAACACAATTTCAATCCTGTGTATGTCCTGTACATATTGCAGTTCTGACAATAAAGTTGACTTTGTCTTATTGCCCTCTGCCAAAGGTAAAAGGAGATAATGTTTTTTTTGTTTTGTTTGTCTGCAAAGTCACTAAACTAACTCGTGAATGACTGAACAGTTTTAACGAAACTATCCGAAACTACCGTACTTTCCGCCTTAAAAGTCGCACCGCCGTATACGTCGCATCTATTATGCGTCACCGCTGACGCGTCGCGTATGTTACGCGTCACCGCTGACGACGCGGAAATGTGGGCCGGTGTTTTGCCAAAAAAATGGATTGTCTGCGAAATGGCCACAGGAACGTGCACGGAAGGACTTTAACAAGATTAACACTTAAAAACAATTATGTGTTTGCTGAAAATTACTGTATAGCAAAGATGTGTTTTAGCTGAACTTTTCCTTAAGAAATGAACGTAATTGTCAAATCAGCTGAATTTAAAAAATAGTTTTTGCTACGTACAAAACGTGCACCCGCAGCGGGTGGGAACGCTGCATTTCTTTCAAATTTAACAAGATAAACACCTAAAAAATATATTTGTTTGCTGACATTATAGCAAAAGTGTTTCTGAGCTGAACTTTTCCTTTAAAAATGAACGTAATTGTCAAATCAGCTGGATTTAAATTGTTTTGCTTTTGACGGCTCTTCCAAACGTGCGCGTGCGCTGCGAAAACCTTCATGTCTTTAAAATTTAACAAGATAAACGCCTTAAAAAATATATTTGTTTGCTGACATTATAGTAAAAGTGTGTCTCAGCTGAACTTTTCTTAATAAATGCACTTTGACGGTTAAAACATCGCAAAATGAAGCAGACAAAATAAATAATAAATAAATCGAATTTTAGCTCAAACATTTCCTAAAGCTAATAGGTTGTAAATGCCCATCCAGTGATTACTTTCTGTAAGTTTCATCAAAATCTGTCCTGTGGTTCATGAGCTATTTTGCTAACAGTCAAACACTGAGGTAACCGTAGTAGTTCAGACCTCCAGAGAGCAGGAGGCCATGTACACATGGTCCCAGTTACATCCAACAATAAAATGTAAAAGAAAAACAGTAACAACGTGTAAGATATGAACTAAGAAAAACATCAGCTAAAAATAAGAACATGCTTAACGTCATTTACAGGGTTTAACCCAAACAGCTGTAATTCTTGTTTTTTCTCATGCATGAAATGATTTTATTTTAAAACTCTGGCAGAGCTGTGGGTGGTATTCATCCTTCAGGGAATGCCACTGGCGGTTCTGGACACGGGCCCACACGGGCCAGTGCCCGTGTATCACGGAGTCTGGCCCTCCCTCTGGCCCGCCCTCTGAGCAAGAAGCGGAAACCATCCGATACCAGCATAATTTACGTATCAGATTTTTGATCCAACCTGCCGATATTTTCTGACCCATGATGCACGTTGGCTTCAAACTATGGAATGGATTTCCTGAACGGAGGCGTGTCTCATGATCCCAGAGTAATAAGACCCGCCTCACATTCAGGAAATCCATGTCATAGTTTGCAGCCAGCTGCAGCGTGAGGAGCTGACTGAGTACTCTGTTGGGTTTGTTTTGGCATCGTTTTCAAAAAGCGGGTCGTTTGTTTATGGATTCTTTACATGGAGCTGGTCACAATTGGTTATGGATCACTGTTTACATGGAGCTGGACACTTGTTTCTGTCGCAAGATCTGACACTGGTGAGTAACATGTTAGCTAGCCTAGCAGCTAGCCGACTTTTCATCGTAACAAAGTAACATGTGTCCGCTGTGTGGAAGTATTTAAACACCGCAAGACAACAACGTTCAATGTCTGCAGAGCTATATACAGTAAACACATCTGTGTCACATTAAACCGCGGTCAAGTTAGTTTTACGCCGGACATTCGAGCTCCGGGGCTTCAGCGGTGTGTTTTTCTTTTTCAAGCCGGGAATGGCGCTCTGTTTCCGGGCAGCTGCTGTCAGCTTCCCCCTGGAGCTCCGTGGCTGCGCATCATATCATAACAGCTACAATATAAAGCCATGTAAACACTAAAAACAGGAACATGTCTGTGTTGGTTTATGCCATGAACTTAGCAGATGTAAAGCCATTTAATATTTTATTTAATTTATTTATTCATTCATTTAAAAGAGACAAAATAAAACAAATTAATCAAAAATAAAACATTGAATGAAAAGAGTGCAGAAAGAAGAAAAAAATCTTATATCACCCCATTATTTAAAATAATATATAAAATAACTTTAAACAAACAATCACTTAACTCCATATCTGTAAAATTAACTGAATTATAACCATTTTTGAGTTTGGCTTATTTCAATTGCCTGCTGCAGCCATCTTCAATTCAATTGTACTCAAAAGTTAATCAGCAGTAAAGAAACATCCGTTTATTATTTCTTGAAAGATTTTTCAAAATCTGTCCAGAGGGTCATGAGATATTTTGCTAACAGACCAACATCATTGATTCCAAATAAATAACGCCAGTGGTGGAGAAAGTACTCAAACACTGTACTTAAGTAAAAGTACAAATAAACAGACAAAATGTACTCTAGTAAAAGTAGAAGTACCATATTAATGTTTTTACTTAAGTAAAAGTAAATAAGTACTTGCTTTTAAAAATACTTAAAGTATTAAAGTAAAAGTACTTGCTGAATGTATTACCTAATGCAATGGTTTACAAAATCATCAAGTGTGCGTATATTTTCTGTAACAATACATTAATAGTGTTGAGTCATTTTAATGAACAATGCTGCAGATAATACCGTACATGTTTTTATTGTGTTTACTCTGACACAGTTCACACTTGGACTTGTGATTCTGTGCGTCAGTATTTCAGGGATGACATGAAGAGTTAAATGTCATTAAGTAAAATAAGAAAGAGGAATGATTTTACCTTTGAACATTTTTATTTAACACAAACCAATGTGTCATTTTAACTGCAGTAAACACGTTTAAGTAAAAGTTGTCTGTTTGAAAAAAGGAGCATTAGACCTAACAAAGGAACATCTGATCATTTCAACTCCAGTTTGTCTTCAACTCTAGTTAAAATACTGTCTAGTCAACCTTGTAATGGGTCAATAGTGAACAATATTTTAACTTCCTGACACCATTTTCGAAACTTGGACCTGAGTGTCGAGACATTTGGAGACATCTCTTGTCTCCTGTCCTAACATCCCATGAACTGATACATTTTAATATTGCAGCAATAATTTCTTGTCCAAGTTCAGAATAAGTTGTTTTTCAAAGTTTTTTTTTGAGTCCAGTCTGGCTCTTTTGGGAGAGAGGATCTGTCCTGCTGTACTGAACAGTCTTTCAATAATATTTCAATAATCTTTCAATAAGGCCATGGGTGTTGTGTATCTTGCTGACTCTGTGGTGGAATCCATTTTGGGTGTGTTAGTGGTGCTGTGGGTGCTCCCAGCTCAGTGACGTATATACTAGAATATATGTCACTGGTCCAGCTCTTCTTGAAGGCAGGTCTAATGTTACCTGTCCACTTTGCAGTGATTCAATGGACCAACTCCCCTCTCAACATCAGTTACTTTCAAACTACATGTAATGACAAATCAAAAAACTGCAACGTGAATGTAACTTGTAACTCAACACATTATAGAAATGTAGTGTAGTAGAAAGTACAGATACTTCATGTAAAATCTAGTGGAGTAAAAGTAAAAGTACCCACATGTAAAGTACAGATACATGAAAAATGTACTTAAGTACAGTTACAAAGTATTTGTACTTTGTTACATCCCACCACTGAATAACGCTATAATTTTAAAGAAAGATCTTATGCATTCTAAAAGTCCTTTGCTTATGCTTTGGGAATGAGTCTCAGCTACTACCACACCAAATTTTATCTCAATTTTTTGTCAAATTGAATGAGTTGTAGTCAATTTTGTGTTGTTTAAGTTCAGTTAGCTGTGGCAGCCATCTTAAATTGGATGTACTTTAAAAGTCAACCAGTCGTAGAGAGCCATTCAGTGAATATTTCTTGAAAGTTTCATCAAAATCTGTTCAGTTGTTCATAAGATATTTTGCTAACAGACAGATGCAGAATACAAACATAATTTGATGATTTCTGGCAAACCGATCAACAAATGAGTCACTCATTTGTTGATCGATTTGCCAGAAATCATGATGCCAGAAATCATGAAATTCTGCGATTTTGTATTCATCAAAATCGCAGAATACAGTTGCTGTGATAGTAGGGCAGCCAATGTTGTTATATAATTTTGGACTGAGAAACTGAACCAAGACTTCACCTAACAGTTATTTTCATTATCATTTTATTTGCTTATTAATATATTTTATTCAGTCAATACAAATGCTGTGTAAAATGTTTTATATTTTTCTCATTTGATTTTTTAAACTATTTTCTTTGGTTACAATGGTTAATCACTGCTTTTAAAAAATAAGAGTCAAGTAAGATTTCGAATCTGTCTTTTTCTCCGAGATGAACGTGCCCCTCTGACAAAACCTCTGGCCCCAGCTTGGCCCCACCAGTACAACTGGTCTAGAACCGCCACTGGGGAATGCTAGGCTTTACATTTATATTGTAATCTTGCATTGGACTGGATTATTTATGTCAGTGTGTGAGTGAGATTGGTAACTCTTTGTCCCTAGGTGTGAGTGAATGGTTGTTTGTCTCGTTTATCTCTCTGTGTCTCAGAGTCAGAGAGTCAGAGAGTCTTTATTGTCATTTGCACCGCATGTGGTACATGTGATGAAAACGAGATTATGTACACGGGGTCCCAGTTACATCCAACAACAAATGCAAGAGAAAAACAGTAATAACATCTAGAATTAACTAAGAAAAACATCAACTAGTAATACACTAAGCTTAATATAGTGGGAATAAACAGCAGCACGAACATGAGTTTGTATGAGCAGATGGTCACAGATGAACACAGATGAACACAAGCTGTGTTTCCATCCAATTTAAATTCGATTTTTGAGCGAATTTTAGAAAATTTCGCTAAAATGTAAATTAAAATTATGAGGATCAGAAGTGTTTCCATTAACTGGCTTGAAGCGCATCTGCAATGCCACGCAAAGCGTCTCTACGTCAGACGTCAGCGTCATTACGTCACACGTCAGCGCCATACGTCAGACGTCAGCGTTACGCACTTCCACAGTAAACAGGAAGTAGCGTTTGAAAACAGACATCTCGGCAAAATGGAGAGAATATTTCAGGTATGTGTTGCTATCGGGCAAGTTGTATTTATTCTGTCATGCCAACTAGTTTTAGCGATGTTACATGTTGTCCGGAGCGGAAACAGCTGATCAGTCACGTGACGTGAATGTTCGCTGCGGCAGAACTGAGTCGGCTAATCTGTTTCCATCTGTCGTTTAGCCGACTCAGCTCTGAATCGACTCCCCAAAAACTACCTCAAGCGAGCGTATAAACTTTAGAGCGACTTAGAGGAAGTTAACTCGAATTATGCCGTTTCCATTTAGCTTTTCTGATGCGATGCTTCATAATGCGCGTCTAGAAACCTTGATGGAAACACGCCTACTGATGAACACAGCAACAAGAAAACAGATCAGCATCAGCACAATGTGATATTTTGCAGTGTTTATTTTTTTATTTTATTTTTATTTATTCATGAGTCTAACAGCCTCAGGGTAGAAGCTGTTCCTCAGTCTAGTGGTTCTACATTTGATGCTCCTCAACCTCCGTCCTGAGGGGAGTGGGGCAAAGAGTGAGTGTGCTGGGTGAGTGAGGTCTTTCATGATGCAGGTGGCTCTTTTCCTGCATCTGGAGGTGTAAATGTCTGTGATGGTGGGGAGACTGACTCCAACAGACTTCTGTGCAGCCTTCACCACTCTCTGTAGAGCTTTCCTCTCTTCAACTGTGCAGCCTCCATGCCACACGTTGATGCTGGAGCACAGGACGCTCTCCACTGCACACCTGTAGAACGAGGTGAGAACTGGGCTGCTCAGACCAGCACGTCTCAGCCGTCTGAGGAAGTAGAGTCTCTGATGACCTTTCTTGATCAGGCTGGTGGTGTTGTTGCTCCAGCTGAGATTATCATTCATGTGTATGCTGGTGTAGATTCTCAGTCGTCCAGGACATGATAAAATCAAAAAAGGCGTTCAATACAGAACTTGTTTGTTACAAATAAAGTCCAGTTGTTCTGTATTGAACGCCTTTTTTGATCATTCATGTGTACACCCAAGTATTTGTAGCAGGAGACCACTTCCACTGCAGACCCACCTATTTTCAGTGGGGCGTGGGTGTGTTTGTTCCTTCTGAAGTCCACAATCATCTCCTTCGTCTTCAAGGTTTCTAGGTGCGCATTATGAAGCATCGCATCAGAAAAGCTAAATGGAAACGGCATAATTCGAGTTAACTTCCTCTAAGTCGCTCTAAAGTTTATACGCTCGCTTGAGGTAGTTTTTGGGGAGTCGATTCAGAGCTGAGTCGGCTAAACGACAGATGGAAACAGATTAGCCGACTCAGTTCTGCCGCAGCGAACATTCACGTCACGTGACTGATCAGCTGTTTCCGCTCCGGACAACATGTAACATCGCTAAAACTAGTTGGCATGACAGAATAAATACAACTTGCCCGATAGCAACACATACCTGAAATATTCTCTCCATTTTGCCGAGATGTCTGTTTTCAAACGCTACTTCCTGTTTACTGTGGAAGTGCGTAACGCTGACGTCTGACGTATGGCGCTGACGTGTGACGTAATGACGCTGACGTCTGACGTAGAGACGCTTTGCGTGGCATTGCAGATGCGCTTCAAGCCAGTTTAATGGAAACACTTCTGATCCTCATAATTTTAATTTACATTTTAGCGAAATTTTCTAAAATTCGCTCAAAAATCGAATTTAAATTGGATGGAAACATGACGATTATTCTCTTTGCACCAGCTCTCCAGGTGTTCCACCTCCTGTCTGTAGCTGGACTCATCATTGTTTGTGATGCATCCCACCACCGCTGTATCATCTGCAAACTTAACAATATGACAGCCTGGAAGTGTGGCTGCACAATCATATGTGAGCAGAGTGAACAGAAGGGGGCTCAGCACACATCCTTGAGGAGAGCCAGTGCTGAGGGTTATGGTGGAGGAGGAGAAGTTGTGGATCTTCACGGACTGTGGTCTGTTTGTTAAGAAGTCTAGTCTCTGTGATGGACTTGCGATCTGTCCAGGGTGTCCCCCGCCTCTTGCACTGTGACTGCTGGACATGGGCACCGCACCAGTGACCCCCCTGTGATCAGAAAAGGAAGAAGTGGGTAAAAGATAATGGATCAAATAAAATCAAAAAATAAAAGTGGCTTATCTGCAGGCAGGCTGGCTGTTTAAAGATAACCCAGCCTAATCTCAATGGCCTCCGCAGACGACGATAAGACGGTTGTAATTGTCTGATAAAGCAGAGCTACTTTTTAAAGCTGTCACTTTATGATGGGCCTGATAAGTTTTACTAGCTGAGTTTCTGCTTCTGGTGCTTTTGTCTTTTTACTGTTAAAAGAAAACTACAGTAAACCTGCTCTTCTTCCAGTGAGTCCCACTCATAAATGTTTTGGTCATTTCAGGTGAGAAATGTGAACTCTGTCTGTGGCTGGTCACAGAGGACAAACTCACAGTTTCCACTGTGTGGTGACGTGTTTAATTTAGGGTCTTTGTTATGTTTGTGTTTACCATTAATGACATCACACTGAAGCTGGGGGACTCCTCTTCACTCCCCCTCAGCTGATTGGCTGCTTGACAGATTGAAGTCGCTGCTGATTGGTCGATTGAGTAGGATGTGAACGTTTAAAGCAGGGGTCACCAACATGGTGCCCGCGGGCACCCGGGTGCCCCCAAGGACCATTTGAGGTGCCCGCGGACTTGTTCTAAAAATAGTACAACTCACTACTAAGCTGCATTTAAAATTTCATTTTATTCAGTTGTTATTCTTTTTTGTACAGGTATTTATATATATTTTAAAATGTCTATCTTAAAAATATGTTCTTAAAAATATGTTTATTATACATTTTTTTCAATTTACGCTTTGTTATTTCTGAAGAGTTTATCAAACTGGTGCCCTTTGTATGACTCCAGTCCGTACCCACGAAGTAGCTCTCAGTTTCAAAAAGGTTGGTGACCCCTGGTTTAAAGGGTCAGTTTGGTTAAAATCACACATTTGTTGTAGAGATTGAAAAAACCTGGTTTGTATCACAAGATGTACTTGACATGAAGACATTTAATATTTTCCTTGTGTTTCTTGAAAATACAAATTGTTTTTTGTAGAAAGTTAAATTAATTTAATTTAACAGGGAAAATATATTTGTTAGATAGATGTTAATGTTTAGCAATGTCAATGTCAATTTTATTTATATAGCACATAAAAACAACCGAAGCTGACCAAAGTGCTTAACAGTTAAAACAGATTTTAAAAAAAATAAAAGAGTAAAATGCATCTAGTGCCACTAAACATAATAAAGTTAACACAACAACAATAAAATTTACTCAAAATTTGTTCTCAGACTCTGCAAGGATCAAATGCCAAGTAAAACAGATGAGTCTTGAGCAAAGATTTAAAAGTCTCAACAGTCTGAGCGGTCTTTAAATTCTCAGGTAAACTGTTCCACAGATTTGGAGCAGCAACTGCAAAAGCCCGATCACCTCTGGATTTCATTTTGGATCTGGGGACATCTTAGAGAAACTGGTTGGTAGACCGGAGTGCTCTTAGTGTAGATGTTAATAAGATTGCATAAATATGACGGGGCCAGACCTTTTAAGATTTAAAAAACAAGCAATAAAATCTTAAAATCAATCCGGAAGTGGACAGGGAGCCAGTGAAGAGAAGCCAGGACAGGGGTTATGTGTTCATATTTTTTAGTTGCTGTTAAAAGACGAGCTGCTGCGTTCTGGACAGATTGTAAACGATGCAAAGATGATTTGTCTAAACCAACATACAGTGAATTACAGTAGTCCAAGCGAGAGGAAATAAAAGCGTGAATAACCTTTTCAAGGTCTCTGAAAGAGAGACAAGACTTCACCTTGGCAATGAGTCTTAGTTGGAAGAAACCGGATTTAACAACAGCATTTATCTGTTTGTCTAATTTAAAAGCACTATCAAAAATAACTCTCAGATTCTTGACATTGGTGTGGCTGTATGAAGCCAAGGGGCCAAGAAGATATAACTGTGTATCATCAGCAAAGCAGTGAAAAGGAATGTTGTGTTTTCTAAAAAGGGACCCCAAAGGCAACATGTACAGATTAAAAAGCAGTGGACCTAAAATAGACCCTTGAGGGACTCCACAGATCAGAGGAGCTGGAGATGAAGAACATTTCCCTAAATGAACAGAAAAACTCCTGTCAGTCAGGTAGGATCTAAACCAGGATAAAACTGTGCCTTTGATACAGACCATGTGTTCCAGTCGTGACAGCAAGATGTTGTGGTCCACAGTACCAAAGGCAGCAGAAAGGTGCACTAAAACAGCAGAGCTTCCTGCGTCAACAGTTAAAAGAAGGTCATTAAAAACTCTTAAAAGGGCTGTCTCTGTGCCGTGGCCTGATTTAAAACCTGACTGGAATTTTTCACCAATGCTGTTGGCAGTTAAAAACCTCTTAAGTTGATTAAAAACAACTTTCTCTAAAATTTTCGACAGAAAAGGTAGTTTTGAAATAGGTCTGTAATTTAAGAGCAGTGTTGTGTCGAGGTTTTTCTTCTTTATGAGAGGCTGCACCACAGCATGTTTAAAAGAAGCTGGAACGCAGCCTGATGACAGGGACATGTTAATCAGGATAAGAACTAATGGTCCAAGTGTGCTAAAAACTTCCTTAAACAGTCTAGAGAGAACACAGTCCAAAGGTGAATTAGAAGGCTGCATGTGATCCACAATGTCCTTTAAAACGGTTAAAGTCACCGGCTCAAACTGCTCAAAGGAAGCTAGGATGGAGGAAGTGAGGATGGGTCTGTGTAAAATTGTGTTGAGAAGGGTCTCAGAGCAGTGATTTTGTCTATAAAAAACTTAGAAAACTGTTCACACAGTGCAGGAGATTCAGCAACATGACCAGCAGCATCACAAGGATTCACAACAGAGTTAAAAACATTAAAAAGAACCTGAGGTCTGTGACTGTTGTTAGAAACCACATTAGATAAAAAAAAAGCAGTCTTGGCAGTTTTAACAGCTCTCTGATAATTTGTCAAGCTGTCTTTTAAGATGTCCAGGAAAACCTGCAGTCTGTTCTTACTCCATTTCCTCTCAGCACGTCTGCACTTGACTTCCTCTTTTTGATTTTCCGAGCAATGAAAGGCTTGTTCCTTTTTTCCACTTCAGACTTGTGTAACGATTGCATTAGGCTGAATTTGTCATTCCTTAATCTTGATGGTGATATATATTGCTCCTAACACAGATTATTATAAACAAAATCTGGATTAGGTTGTGTTCGTAATAAGTTTCTGCTCATTAGCTAATATTTACCTTAGTTTTTGAGCAATATTTTAGATTTAAATATGGTTCATGTGCTTTTTTTTTCTTCATTTTTAATTTTTAAATACATTTGTAACTTATTGATTCAGCTTCACATTGTGGAAACAGATGAATTATTTCACTGTTCATCTTTCCACCTGGTCATCAGCTAATCTAATTTTTGTCTACTATTTTTCTTTCAGCTTCACATCTTTCCTGAACATCAATGCAATGCTGCTTCTCAAATGCTGTCACAGTCTGACGCGATGTGGGATTGTCAGCACTCATAGGTACAAAACCAGAACCGGATGGTGCCGTTTTATGTGCTTCATGGGGTTTTGTGTGTAGTACGGTACTTATTTGTTCTCGTCTCACCTTTTGAAAAAGTGTGTTTTGGTGATTATCTCACACAATTTGAGCACAAATGAACTGTGATGCCCGTCACTTTTTAAATTTTACAGACCTTTTGCTTTAGAAACACAGCCGACTCATTAGGCATCATATTCAGTACACACTGAGGTTGGTTTTATTTGATTGTTAAAAATAAAATTATTTTTCTGTCAGACATAAGGTGGCGCCTGCTGTGGTATCGTGTGCAGTTCGTCTCTGCAGCAGCAGCAGCAGCAGCAGCACTGAGGACCTGGGGTCGTCTCAGCGTACAAACTGGAAACACATCTTGGCAGGTCTGCTGGCTGGTACAGGAGCTGTGCTGGCTTGTGGTCTGCACAACCACAAGGTTTGGAACAGGTTTAATATTTAAAATGTCTTTATTATTGTGCCAAGGCTAAATTTGTCAATTATTTTTATTTGCTTTACAGCTTAAAAACTCATTTGAAATCACACACCCTTATGATTAGAGGAAATTAACTTTCCCCAAGCAGAAAATTCAGAGAATTAAATGAAGCATTAACTCTCACCATGTTGCTTGTTAATTAAAAGCCATCTGGCATGGTCGGAATTAGGGCTGCTGGTTCCACAGTGGTATGGGATGTTACATACTCAAGATATTAAAGTGTAAAGCTCTTGTTGACATTCTTTAACATTATTTTTTACAACAGATCAATTGATGTTTTCTCTGTTCTTGTTCAGGCCGAGCAAGCAGATGTTAGAGAGTCGGCGTGTCCCGTCTTCAGCCACGATGAAGTCACAAAGCACCGCACTCTGGAAGATGGAGTGTGGGTCACTTACAAAGGCAGCGTCTACGACATCACCGAGTTTGTGGCGATGCACCCGGGGGGCAATAAAATCCTGCTGGCAGCAGGTGGAGCTCTTGAACCTTTTTGGGCTCTGTATGCCTTACACAACCAGGAACATGTGCTGGAAATCCTCTCACAGTACAAGGTTGGACTTCTGTTTTATCTTTTTAGTTGAACAAAAACACACAATTAAATGTATATTTTTCTCAGTTAAATCAGTGCAATCGATGAACAAGAAGTTCAAAAAAGCGCTCCGGAACAGATTTATTTCAAGCACAATAAATTCAAATTTTCTGACCATTTAATAAACAGATGATGTACAGCTTTTATATAAACATCTGCAGGGAAATTATAGGTCCTAAATGTCAAATATAATCACTTAAATATGACATTTGACAAGAATAAAATTATTTAATCAATGTGTATGCCCTTCTTGCTTTGCTTATCCTAAAGCTTTATGGGAAAATATATCCCAGAAAATCTGAAATCTCCTTTAGAAAAAAAAAAAAAAAGGAATGTTTAACCAGTTTGAGAATGAACTTTCTTGTTTAACCAGTTTGTTTGTTGCAAAAGTACATAAGTTACTTAGAGGAGGTTAAACAACCATTTAAAACTTTACAGGCTGTTTAATCACCAGATCTCTTGTGTTTATTTGTCAGAAAATGCTTTGCTGAAGAAAACTACAATAGACTAAAATAAAAGCACAAGATGCATAAATGCCTCCCAAGTTCACTGAAGTCTTTTTAGCTCTTTCACATGTTTGCACAAACAAAATACAAATTGCCACACAACCCTGTGTATTTGTTTAGCTTTAAATCCAGTAAATGTTTAGTGTCTTGAAGAAAAAAGAGCTTGGACTTGTCTTGTTTCAGCTGAACGTTGGTAATTTATCAGTTAAGTTTCTCCTTAAAGGAACTTCTCACTTATTGCTGTCTGCCTCGTCTTGGTCAGCGCAGACTCGTATGAAAAGGTCTGCTGGACACTGTGTAAACTAAGGAACATCTGCAGGCTTCGTACTGGCACCTTCTCAAAATAGAAGCGGGGAAAAGTACTTGAACTCAGGTTTTATTCATTAAATTCACTTGTTAAGACCTGAAGTGTCTTAAGAACAAGGGTACAGACACTTAAATATGCATTACTTTATTTTATTATTTTTTAAGGTTAATAAGTAAGCTTAGCTGAAACTATTTTTGATGTACCGGTACCTGTCAGTTTTCTAGGCTGATTCTGGAGGTGCCGACGATCTTCTCAGCTGCTCTCACGATGCGCTGGAGGCTCTTGCGGCATGATGCAGTACATGCACCAAACCACACCGTGATGCAGCTGGTCAGGACACTTTCTATGGCACCTCTGTAGAAGGTGCACATGATGGGGGTTGAAGCTCCAGCCCTTTTCAGCTTGCGGAGAAAGTAGAGGCGCTGGTGAGCCTTCTTGGCCAGTGCTGCAGTGTTCCTGCTCCAGGACAGGTCCTTTGAGACGTGCACTCCCAGGAACTTGGTGCTGTCCACTCTCTCCACTGCGGTGCTGTTGATGGTCAGAGGGGCATGTTGTGCATCCCTCTTCCTGAAGTCCACGACAATCTCCTTTGTCTTCTCCACGTTGAGAGTGAGATTGTTGTGTCCGCACCACAAGGCCAAGCGGCTCACCTCGTTCCTGTAGTCCGTCTCATCGTTGTTGCTGATGAGACCTACCACTGTTGTGTCGTCCGCAAACTTGATGAAGTGGTTGGAGCTGTACGATGGTGTGCAGTCGTG
>JBBPBX010074605.1:0-17540 GCA_038048925.1 Garcialebias charrua
GCCAAAATTTCAAAAGAAACGGCTCAAGAGCGCCACCTAGAAAATTTCAAACTACCCTCCGCATTGGCCTTAGTTTCACGTAGGATCATGAAATTTGGTACACTTGTCCAATTCACCAAGACGCACAGAAAACCCTCTGGCGTCAACGTTGTACGATAAATGGGAAGGCGGCCATTTTGGAATGTGGACCAAATTGGGTGCGTGCATTGGGTGCCGAACGGGTACGGGAAAGGCACGAGAGTGTTTCGGGGTGGACCAGCTCGACTTCCCGCGGTCGCCGCGAGAAGGGCGGAGCGGCGCTAAGGCATTCACACGTGCATTTTCGCAGGAAATGCGGTTTTTCTAGTTGTGTGAATGCCAACAAGGCATTCACACTATAGAGATTGTGTTTATATTTATTATTATTCTTTATAGATGTTACTATCTTCCATCCGTACGTTTTTTGGCGTCCTACTCCTCCTAGAGTATTTGTGCTATTTCAACGATTCATATATCAAAATGTTCAGCTCGTTCAGGACAATCCAGCTATGACTTTTGGTAATGTTGCAACTTTCGCTTTTTGAAATATTAAGCCTTTTCGGCCATTTTTTTCCCATTGAAAATGAATGGAGCTAAAATGAAATGGCCTTTTGGAGGATTTATCATATCCTAAATCTCACCAAATTTGGCAGACTCATCACTCAGACATGGGGGAGTAAAAAATGATCAAAACCTCATGTTTTCATATATGCTGAAGGGGCGTGGCCTGTCCTCAAAGTTAGCTATCTCGCCATGAAAAACGAAAAACTAATAGCACCTACACGAAAACCGTCTAATACATCAAACCTTCAGTGATTGACCCACAACCAGTCCCCTGCAATACTGAATGGTCAAATCATGACATTAATTAAGCCACGCCCCCTCACAACAGGAAGTGTACAGTTGTACATTGAACGTCCCGATCGGACACATGTTACCTAATCAGCGTGACGGTCTGTCCAGTGACCGAAGACATGTTGCTGTAACAAGCTTTCCAACACTGACCGTTTTGGGTGGAGCATGTGGGCGTGGCGATGTGGCGAATCGGACGTAACGCCGTCACAAACGAAACACTAATAGCACCTACACGAAAACTGTCTAATACATCAAACCTTCAGTGATTGACCCACATCCGGTCCCCTGCAATACTGAATGGTCAAATCATGACATTAATTAAGCCACGCCCCCTCACAACAGGAAGTGTACAGTTGTACATTGAACGTCCCGATCGGACACCTGTTACCTAATCAGCGTGACGGTGTGTCCAGTGACCAAAGACATGTTGCTGTAACAAGCTTTCCAACACTGACCGTTTTGGGTGGAGCATGTGGGCGTGGCGATGTGGCGAATCAGACGTAACGCCGTCACAATACGTTTGGCATTTTGGGGGCTTTATCATATCCCAAAACTCACCAAATTTGGCAGACTCATCGGGACTGGTGAAAAATTACATATTTTGGGGGCGTGGCCAAAATTACAAAAGAAACGGCTCAAGAGCGCCACCTAGAATAATTCAAACTACCCTCCGCTTTGGCCTTAGTTTCACGTAGGATCATGAAATTTGGTACACTTGTCCAATTCATCAAGACGCACAGAAAACCCTCTGGCATCAACGTTGTACGATAAATGGGAAGGCGGCCATTTTGGAATGTGGACCAAATCGGGTGCACGCATTGGGTGCCGAACGGGTACGGGAAAGGCACGAGAGCGTTTCAGGGTGGACTAGCTCGACTCGGGTACGGGAAAGGCACGAGAGTGTTTCAGGGTGGACCAGCTCGACTTCCCGCGGTCGCCGCGAGAAGGGCGGAGCGGCGCTAAGGCATTCACACGTGCATTTTCGTAGGAAATGCGGTTTTTCTAGTTATTCTTATATGTTACTATCTTCCGTCCGTACGTTTTTTGGCGTCCTACTCCTCCTAGAGTTTTTGTGCCATTTCAACATATCATATATCAAAATGTTCAGCTCGTTCAGGACAATCCAGCTATGACTTTTGGTAATGGTGCAACTTTAGCTTTTTGAGATATTTAGCCTTTTCGGCCATTTTTTTCCCATTGAAAATGAATGGAGCTAAAATGAAATGGCCTTTTGGGGGCTTTATCGTATCCTAAAACTCATCAAATTTGGCAGACTCATCATTCAGACATGGGGGAGTAAATATTTATCAAAACCTTGCGTTTTCATATATGCTGAAGGGGCGTGGCCTGGCCTCAAAGTTAGGCATCTCGCCATGAAAAACGAAACACTAATAGCACCTACACGAAAACTGTCTAATACATCAAACCTTCAGTGATTGACCCACAACCGGTCCCCTACAATACTGAATGGTCAAATCATGACATTAATTAAGCCACGCCCCCTCACAACAGGAAGTGTACAGTTGTACATTGAAGGTCCCGATCGGACACCTGTTGACTAATCAGCATGACGGTCTGTCCAGTGACCAAAGACATGTTGCTGTAACAAGCTTTCCAACACTGACCGTTTTGGGTGGAGCATGTGGGCGTGGCAACGTGGCGAATCAGACGTAACGCCGTCACAAACGAAACACTAATAGCACCTACACGAAAACTGTCTAATACATCAAACCTTCAGTGATTGACCCACATCCGGTCCCTTGCAATACTGAATGGTCAAATCATGACATTAATTAAGCCACGCCCCCTCACAACAGGAAGTGTACAGTTGTACATTGAACGTCCCGATCGGACACCTGTTACCTAATCAGCGTGACGGTCTGTCCAGTGACCGAAGACATGTTGCTGTAACAAGCTTTCCAACACTGACCGTTTTGGGTGGAGCATGTGGGCGTGGTTATGTGGCGAATCAGACGTAACGCCGTCACAATACGTTTGGCCTTTTGGGAGCTTTATCATATCCCAAAACTCCTTATTGTGTGAATGCCAACAAGGCATTCACACTATAGAGATTGTGTTTATATTTATTATTGTGTGAATGCCAACAAGGCATTCACACTATAGAGATTGTGTTTATATTTGTGTGAATGCCAACAAGGCATTCACACTATAGAGATTGTGTTTATATTTGTGTGAATGCCTTGTGAATGCCAACAAGGCATTCACACTATAGAGATTGTGTTTATATTTGTGTGAATGCCAACAAGGCATTCACACTATAGAGATTGTGTTTATATTTATTGTGTGAATGCCAACAAGGCATTCACACTATAGAGATTGTGTTTATATTTGTGTGAATGCCAACAAGGCATTCACACTATAGAGATTGTGTTTATATTTATTATTATCTACAGTTTATAGATGTTACTATCTTCATTCCGTACGTTTTTTGGCATGTAACTACTCGCACAGTTTTGGTGCGATTTCAACAATTCATATATCAAAATGTTCAGCTCATTTAGGACAATCCGGCTATGACTTTTGGTAATGCTGCAACTTTAGCTTTTTGAGATATTCAGCCTTTTCGGCCATCTTTTTCCCATTGAAAATGAATGGAGCTAAAATGAAATGGCCGTTTGGGAGCTTTATCATATCCTAAATCTTACCAAATTTGGCAGACTCATCACTCAGACATGGGGGAGTAAAAAATGATCAAAACCTCATGTTTTCATATATGATGAAGGGGCGTGGCCTGGCCTCAAAGTTAGGTATCTCGCCATGAAAAACGAAACACTAATAGCACCTACACGAAAACTGTCTAATACATCAAACCTTCAGTGATTGACCCACAACCAGTCCCCTGCAATACTGAATGGTCAAATCATGACATTAATTAAGCCACGCCCCCTCACAACAGGAAGTGTACAGTTGTACATTGAACGTCCCGATCGGACACCTGTTACCTAATCAGCGTGACGGTCTGTCCAGTGACCAAAGACATGTTGCTGTAACAAGCTTTCCAACACTGACCGTTTTGGGTGGAGCATGTGGGCGTGGCAATATGGCGAATCAGACGTAACGCCATCACAAACGAAACACTAATAGCACCTACACGAAAACTGTCTAATACATCAAACCTTCAGTGATATACCCACATCCAGTCCCCTGCAATACTGACTGGTCAAATCATGACATTAATTAAGCCACGCCCCCTCACAACAGGAAGTGTACAGTTGTACTTGTGGACCAAATCGGGTGCGTGCATTGGGTGCCGAAAGGGTACGGGAAAGGCACGAGAGTGTTTCGGGGTGGACCGGCTCGACTTCCCGCGGTCGCCGCGAGAAGGGCGGAGCGGCGCTGAGGCATTCACACGTGCATTTTCGTAGGAAATGCGGTTTTTCTAGTTGTGTGAATGCCAACAAGGCATTCACACTATAGAGATTGTGTTTATATTTATTATTATTATTCTTTATAGATGTTACTATCTTCCATCCGTACGTTTTTTGGCGTCCTACTCCTCCTAGAGTTTTTGTGCCATTTCAACGATTCATATATCAAAATGTTCAGCTCGCTCAGGACAATCCAGCTATGACTTTTGGTAATGCTACAAGTTGCGCTTTTTGAAATAATTAGCCTTTTCGGCCATTTTTTTCCCATTGAAAATGAATGGAGCTAAAATGAAATGGTCTTTTGGGGGCTTTATCATACCCTAAAACTCACCAAATTTGGCAGACTCATCACTCAGACATGCAGGAGTAAAAAATGATCAAAACCTCGCATTTTCATATATGCTGAAGGGGCGTGGCCTGGCCTCAAAGTTAGGCATCTCGCCATGAAAAACGAAACACTAATAGCACCTACAAGAAAACCGTCTAATACATCAAACCTTCAGTGATTGACCCACAACCACTCCCCTACAATACTGAATGGTCAAATCATGACATTAATTAAGCCACGCCCCCTCACAACAGGAAGTGTACAGTTATACATTGAACGTCCCGATCGGACACCTGTTACCTAATCAGCGGGACGGTCTGTCCAGTGACCGAAGACATGTTGCTGTAACAAGCTTTCCAACACTGACCGTTTTGGGTGGAGCATGTGGGCGTGGCGACGTGGCGAATCAGACGTAACGCCGTCACAAACGAAACACTAATAGCACCTACACGAAAACAGTCTAATACATCAAACCTTCAGTGATTGACCCACATCCGGTCCCCTGCAATACTGAATGGTCAAATCATGACAATAATTAAGCCACGCCCCCTCACAACAGGAAGTGTACAGTTGTACATTGAACATCCCGATCGGACACCTGTTACCTAATCAGCGTGACGGTCTGTCCAGTGACCGAAGACATGTTGCTGTAACAAGCTTTCCACACTGACCGTTTTGGGTGGAGCATGTGGGCGTGGCGATGTGGCGAATCAGACGTAACGCCGTCACAATACGTTTGGCCTTTTGGGAGCTTTATCATATCCCAAAACTCACCAAATTTGGCAGACTCGTCAGGACTGGTGAAAAATTACATATTTTGGGGGCGTGGCCAAAATTGCAAAAGAAACGGCTCAAGAGCGCCACCTAGAAAATTTAAAACTACCCTCCGCATTGGCCTTAGTTTCACGTAGGATCATGAAATTTGGTACACTTGTCCAATTCACAAAGACGTACAGAAAACCCTCTGGCATCAACATTGTACGATAAATGGGAAGGCGGCCATTTTGGAATGTGGACCAAATCGAGTGCACACACTGGGTGCCGAACGGGTACGGGAAAGGCACGAGAGTGTTTCAGGGTGGACCAGCTCGACTTCCCGCGGTCGCCACGAGAAGGGCGGAGCGGCGCTAAGGCATTCACACGTGCATTTTCGTAGGAAATGCAAATTTTCTAGTTATTATTATTATTCTTATATGTTACTATCTTCCGTCCGTACGTTTTTTGGCGTCCTACTCCTCCTAGAGTTTTTGTGCCATTTCAACATATCATATATCAAAATGTTCAGCTCGTTCAGGACAATCCAGCTATGACTTTTGGTAATGGTGCAACTTTAGCTTTTTGAGATATTTAGCCTTTTCGGCCATTTTTTTCCCATTGAAAATGAATGGAGCTAAAATGAAATGGCCTTTTGGGGGCTTTATCGTATCCTAAAACTCATCAAATTTGGCAGACTCATCATTCAGACATGGGGGAGTAAATATTTATCAAAACCTTGCGTTTTCATATATGCTGAAGGGGCGTGGCCTGGCCTCAAAGTTAGGCATCTCGCCATGAAAAACGAAACACTAATAGCACCTACACGAAAACTGTCTAATACATCAAACCTTCAGTGATTGACCCACAACCGGTCCCCTACAATACTGAATGGTCAAATCATGACATTAATTAAGCCACGCCCCCTCACAACAGGAAGTGTACAGTTGTACATTGAAGGTCCCGATCGGACACCTGTTGACTAATCAGCATGACGGTCTGTCCAGTGACCAAAGACATGTTGCTGTAACAAGCTTTCCAACACTGACCGTTTTGGGTGGAGCATGTGGGCGTGGCAACGTGGCGAAGTGATCGTATCAATGAGCTAAATCCAGCCAAATGTGTCTACAGGACCAAAAATATGACGCCCCAAATGAGACTATCAGAAGTGTCTGCTGGGATCACTGGCAACATGTTCCAAACAACTTGATCACTGGCAACATGTTCCAAACAACTTGATCACTGGCAACATGTTCCAAACAACTTGATCACTGGCAACATGTTCCAAACAACTTGATCACTGGCAACATGTTCCAAACAACTTGATGACAGCGGGTCGGTGAACTGTACCTGTTCCTTCACATGAAACTTTCCACATCTGTTGTGCTGCCATGTTGTTTTTAGAGAGAAAACTCTGTCCTGTCATGACATTTGAGTTTCCTTTTTGACCATTTCTCTGAGCTTAGCACAGTCTGACCTTCAGGGTGAACTTCTTGGGGTGTTTATTCCTAGGAAGATTGTCAACCACCTTAAATTATTTCCACTTGTGAATACTCTTTTTCTCTGTAGAATGATGGACTTCATCTAATGTGAAATATCTTATTGTTCCATATTTTGCTAACAGAGCACTTTGCTATCAGACTGCAGGTTTACTTGTGGTTATATTTTGCTAACAGAACACTTTGCTGTCAGACTGCAGGTTTACTTGTGGTTATATTTTGCTAACAGAGCACTTTGCTGTCAGACTGCAGGTTTACTTGTGGTTATATTTTGCTAACAGAACACTTTGCTGTCAGACTGCAGGTTTACTTGTGGTTATATTTTGCTAACAGAACACTTTGCTGTCAGACTGCAGGTTTACTTGTGGTTATATTTTGCTAACAGAGCACTTTGCTGTCAGACTGCAGGTTTACTTGTGGTTATATTTTGCTAACAGAACACTTTGCTGTCAGACTGCAGGTTTACTTGTGGTTATATTTTACTAACAGAGCACTTTGCTGTCAGACTGCAGGTTTACTTGTGGTTCCTAGAGTTTCTAAAGGTAGAATGGGAGGCGGAGCTTTCAGGTGTCAGCCTCTGCTGGAGGGTTCTTCCTGTTAAAAGGGGGTTGTTTCTTCCCACTGTGGCCTTTGTGCTGCTCAGGATGGATACTGGTTCAAAGTAAAGACCAGAAAGAAACCATTTGACCAGTTTGTTGCTAACTGGTATTTTATAACTGCTTTTCACTCAATCTGGCAACATGAATCAGATTATAATCCCATTGCATGGATTGAATTGTAGTTGGATTGACTCAGACTGGTGTAACAAATAATGTGGGGTAAGGTATTTAAACACTTACTGGGCCACCATTATTGTAGAGATATAGGAGTTATTAGTCAGTTTACTGACTTCCAGAGATGCTCACAAGTCATTTTTTGCAAGTCCAAGTCAAGTCTCAAGTCTCTGATCTCAAGTCCAAGTCAAGTCTCAAGTCTCTGATCTCATGTCCAGGTCAAGTCCAAGTCAAGTCTCAAGTCATTGATCTCAAGTCCAAGTCAAGTCTCTGATCTCAAGTCCAAGTCAAGTCCAAGTCAAGTCCCTAATATTTGAGTGACACCGTGAATGAATGTATGCTATTCATTCGCAAACAATGGACATTAAATGTCTCTCCTTTTAAAAATATCCAGGTTAACATTAGATTAACACACTGACGCTAAGCTTGTTTGTAGCAGCTGCTAACAACCTTTTAGGCAGTGACTGACTACACGTTACAGCTTATTTTTATCTGAATGTAGAGGCCAAAACATTACATTAAATGTCTCTCCTCAATTCAATTCAGTTCAGTTTATTTATACTGTATAGCTCCAAGTCACAAGTTGTCTCAGGGCACTGAACAGAAACAATCAAATGTAAAAATAATAAGTTAACAGAAACTTTAATATAAAAATAATGGTAACACTATTTATCTGAGGAGACTGCTTTGAGTTTAACTCCATGTTATAAAAAAGCTACAGTAGTTAGCCAGAGTTATTTCAGGATGAAATAATTTGAACTTCTGTTTGAATTTAATGCTATGAACTTTTTCCTTTTTGTTACATTTACCGGTACTATGAATTTCTCACAGGGCAGAGAGCCAACATGGAGGACTCACAAACATATACAGTATTATTATTATTATACAGTACAAATAATATTGTCCAGTGTCTGATGCTGCAGTCATGTTACTGAGCTCCCACTGATGGGCTAACCTGGTTCCACCACAGCAGCAGGATCCTCAGACAGAACAGCTGGTGGGATGTCCTGGTATCTGCAGCCCTCTCTCCATTTGTTTCTTCATGGACATGGAGCTGTGAAATTATGTTGTGCCCTTTCCTCAGCAAAAAGCTCCTCCAGTGGAGACTTTCTGGACAGACTGCAGGAAGTTCCTAAACAAACAACAGGTTTATCAGTATTATCAGTAAAAAGAGATTATTAAATCATTTTTAAGACTGAGAATGTATACAATTATTAGCTCTGTTGTTATTGCCTAACTAACCTATTCAATAATTCTTCAAACTGTGACATTCACTCATAATGGAATGAAAGAGAACATAAACAGAAATTATATAATAATGAAAACTAGAGACATTAAAACATTTTAAAAGACACAGAGAACTTTAAATGAATTAAGAATGTTAATAAGTGTTGGATTTGAGTGCAATGTAAGTGCAGTCCATGGTTGAATTGAATCCACATCTGAAAAGGGATGCAACCTTTTCACAACATATGCTGTAACTGTTCTGTGGCACTCTTCATTCAGTTAACACTGACGTTTTTACCTTGGACAGTCACTGGTGAACTGAACACTGTGAAGCCATTTCAGGTCGTTTGTCTAAGAAAAAATACAAGCTAACGTTAGCATCGTGTGTATTTGAGCTGACTTACCGCTTTAAGCGGAGTATAACTTGTTAGCTGCCTTAATGTTGGTATGAGATGTAGTTTATAGTTTATTTATTTACCTGATGGAGTCGAAGAGGTAGCGATTAGCGAAAAGTTCGGCGGAGCGTTTTGCAGACGGACTACTCTGTACTTCCGGTCGGATACGAAGCAAAAATAATCCGGTGGAGTACGTCAAAGACGGGACACTATTTTACTTCTCCACCCTCCTTTGCATGATAGAAAATTATTGCAAGTGCTGCACTGACCTGACTGGTCATTTTATTAAATTAGTACGCTATCGATAGCAGATGCACACTTCCGGTGGATTCTTCTTCGTTGGTTTTCGGTGGCGGCTACTTCCGGTTGGCTAACTAGCATCGAACATAGGAATCGCAAATTAATATTTTGAACGATTTCGGGAAAACCGCACAGTTAGTCCCGGTTCAGAACAATTCTCGATGCTCACGAGTCTCAAATGGCGAGTCCGAGTCGAGTTGGAAGTCTTTTGAATGCAAGTCCGAGTCGAGTTGGAAGTCTTTTGAATGCAAGTGAATGCAAGTCCGAGTCGAGTCTGAAGTCTCTGTTTTTGCGACTTAAGTGCGACTCGAGTCCGAGTCCCAAACTCGAGTCCCCATCTCTGCTGACTTCCCTATATTTTAGATGCGCAGGTCTGAGCAGAGTTTATCTGCACAAACATGCCACCAATTTGCGAGTTCTTCCTTTTTCCGGTACTAAATTGCTTTTACTGTAATTAGGAAAAATGTAATTTCACGAGAGACTTCAACTTATGTTGGTCTACCAGAAAATAGACCTTTTATTGAAACTATCACAAAAATTACATTAAACATTTGTATCAATATTAGCTCTGATTTAATAACTACGTTGACAAGAATTCAAATTAAACAAACAGACAGTTAGGAACTTAAACTGTTGGTACATTTACTTGACAGATTAAAAGCTTATGAAAAATAAGAAATAGGAGGAAGAAGATGAAAGCTAAGTTAACTGAAGTTAATTATTTTGAAACAACCAGGGTGGCAAACTTTCCCATACAGGTTTCAGCTGGGCTTCTCACACGTTCAGAACACATCAACGCCTCGTTACCTGTTGACGATACGTCTTGGAGATAAGAGTTGAAGTTTGTGGACATTAACGGACTGTGTTGTCCAGTTCACGTCCAGATGGGCTTCCGCGTGTGTGAGCTGATTCAGACGAGTAAGAAGAACGCTTCTCCCGGCAGGAACAGAGCCAGCTACTGGTTGAACTTTCAAAATAAACTTTTGAAAACAAATTCTTTCAGAAATGAGTGTTTCGAGGCACAGCAAGGCTTTGCCAAGACTCCAGCTGAGACGTGGGTCGATTTGACACAATGACCGGAGCGTCTCCAGCTTTCCCAGAGGAGAGAAGCAGGTTGTGACTAGTTCTCTCCAAAAAGCACTAAAGAATCAACCGGAAGTGTCCCTTTAAGACGGGGGTGTGACTTAGTCACATACTTCCTGCTGATTGGTTGTCGTACCCCTAGAGAGGGTGTGACTTTGCAAGTGAGTGAGTTTGAGTGACAGATGATAGGGTAGACAATACATAGAAAACATACGTCAGTTGATGCAGGTGCATGTGAACAAGCCATGTAATTTGTTTTGAGAACAGATTCATTGTTTTTAGAAAGGACGGGAGACAGAAAGCAAATTATGTCTGGAACTTTTCCTCCGTTCCAAAAACACTTCAAACAAATACGACAGATTGTTCAGTCAACTTTAAGACAGTTATTCTGCACAGAGCAGACAGTTTAGAGCAAGATCATTCTGAGATGTTCTCTTAACTTTGGCATATTTAAAATATACCAGCTTAGTAAAATCATCATTAAATGACAAAAATATACTGTTGATCAATTCTGAATTAACACACATTAAAGAGAAAGTTCAATCTGATTAATTTGTGTCCATTAATTCATAATAATTGTTAACCAAAATAGTGTCCACTCGTCTCCTTGAGGGCTTCAAGAAGGTGTAACACTGAGAGTTTAAAAGAGATGCAGAGAGGTGTACTAGAAGGTCAAGCCTACAATATCAGAGATTAGGTGTATCACTACAGTCCCCCTTTTTGGAAGTCATCACCTGTCCTTGGAGATGAGTTCCAACACGAAAGGATACCACCGAATGTCTCTGACCTCTATGTAATCCAGCAAGTGGAAAAAAAAATCAAAAAAAGTTCAAAATTATACTCCCATAATGTTTTTGGAAATTCCATACTGTTCGTAGGTAATCCCATTGCGGTAAGCTTTCAATCCTTTGGAAAACATAGTCTGTTAACCCATGGAAAACTGAGTCTGTGATCCCTTGGAAAACAAAGTCTTATAATCCACAACGGTAAATCCACAACGATGGGGGTTAGTGATTTCATCAGCAAGAATGGTTTTTAATCAGCATGTAGAGGGGATCCCTCGATTGAAGCAGAGGAGGCGGCCCTTGGATGAAGGTTGAAGACCAACGTTGGATCAGCAGGTCCCCACATCGAAGGTTGCAGGCTGGATGGCTTCCAGTCGGTGCCACCCTGGTTCAATGTGTCATGCAATTATGTGGTTTTAGGTGGGCTTATGATAGGGATTCTACATTAAGCCTTACCTATATGCACCTGGTATGTAAGCTATCATGGATTAGATCAGCTACAATTACCAATTAAGGGGTGGATCAATGCTGTAAAAATCAGAAATAGGGATCTATACCTATAGAAATGTGGAGGGCTTCTGTAACGAAGGCCTCTTCTTTCAAACTATTCCTCCATTCATTATTTAGTTTAGGTTAAACTAAAATAAAAAAATGAAATCTAGTTTGGTCTAAATGTCTGTTGTCTTTTAGACGAACGACGCAAGATTTGGTATTCCCTATAAATTTTGAAGTCTATGGCGAGACTCATCAAAATGAATAGATCTAGAATAGAAAGGAACGAATCGGTTCTACCTAAATGATTGGGAGATCAGTGTAGATTATAGTACCTTAAGTAGTATTAATCTACAAGTGGACGCATTAGAGCAGACAGGAGAAAGAAAACATGTCTCCTGTTCCTGCAGATGTTCAGCAGACAAACATCTGGCTGCACACTCCCAAACCTTGGTTCTGGTGAGTTCTGTTCACAGAACCTGCTCCGTATCTCAGCTCCAAACATTCCACTAACACCCCTCACAACACCAAGAAGAGGTCAGAGGTCAGGGAAGAAGACATCCAGGAAGATGTTCCTTTGAACTCATCAACATCTGGCTCACAAGAAGCCCACATGGTTCATCAACATCTGGCTCACAAGAAGCCCACATGGTTCATCAACATCTGGCTCACAAGAAGCCCACATGGTTCATCAACATCTGGCTCACAAGAAGCCCACATGGTTCATCAACATCTGGCTCACAAGAAGCCCACATGGTTCATCAACATCTGGCTCACAAGAAGCCCACATGGTTCATCAACATCTGGCTCACAAGAAGCCCACATGGTTCATCAACATCTGGCTCACAAGAAGCCCACATGGTTCATCAACATCTGGCTCACAAGAAGCCCACATGGTTCATCAACATCTGGCTCACAAGAAGCCCACATGGTTCATCAACATCTGGCTCACAAGAAGCCCACATGGTTCATCAACATCTGGCTCACAAGAAGCCCACATGGTTCATCAACATCTGGCTCACAAGAAGCCCACATGGTTCATCAACATCTGGCTCACAAGAAGCCCACATGGTTCATCAACATCTGGCTCACAAGAAGCCCACATGGTTCATCAACATCTGGCTCACAAGAAGCCCACATGGTTCATCAACATCTGGCTCACAAGAAGCCCACATGGTTCATCAACATCTGGCTCACAAGAAGCCCACATGGTTCATCAACATCTGGCTCACAAGAAGCCCACATGGTTCATCAACATCTGGCTCACAAGAAGCCCACATGGTTCATCAACATCTGGCTCACAAGAAGCCCACATGGTTCATCAACATCTGGCTCACAAGAAGCCCACATGGTTCATCAACATCTGGCTCACAAGAAGCCCACATGGTTCATCAACATCTGGCTCACAAGAAGCCCACATGGTTCATCAACATCTGGCTCACAAGAAGCCCACATGGTTCATCAACATCTGGCTCACAAGAAGCCCACATGGTTCATCAACATCTGGCTCACAAGAAGCCCACATGGTTCATCAACATCTGGCTCACAAGAAGCCCACATGGTTCATCAACATCTGGCTCACAAGAAGCCCACATGGTTCATCAACATCTGGCTCACAAGAAGCCCACATGGTTCCAGCAGACGTCTGGGAGAAGTTCAAGTGGAACAAGAGTTGGAGCTGAAGTCCAACTCAGCTGTTTTCTATCAGAATGAACACTCACTCACTCACTCATCCTCTCCTTCCTTCCTTCCTTCCTTCCTTCCTTCCTTCCTTCCTTCCTTCCTTCCTTCCTTCCTTCCTTCCTTCCTTCCTTCCTTCCTTCCTTCTTTCTTTCTTTCTTTCTTTCTTTCTCTCTCTTGCACTGCATGATGGGTGCTGGTCGGTGGTGGCGTGTGATGAGTCTGAACGGAGTGGGTCTGAGAGTTTTTCAACTTTCCATACCGTTTCTTCTACTTAGAAGAGTTTGTTTTGTATGCGTGAGTATTTGTGAGTTTGGGCTTTGTAGCAGGGATGGCGACTTCAGAGACGCCATCCCTGGCACTGGGCCATGGGGTGAGGGTGGTGCCGCAGCCAAACACCACCGTGGAGCAGGTGCTTTTGGCTGTCGGAGACAAGATTGAGCATAATAATATTATTTATGCCTCCCGTATGAATAAGGGTGTGGTTGTTTTCCTGAAGCAACAAACATTTGTGACTGAGCTCGTTCAGAGTGGAATCACGTTAGATAATGAGTTTTTGCCGGTTTTGCCTCTGGCGTTGCCCTCCACCCGAATCACGGTGTCCGGAGTCCCTCCGTTTATTTCCAACGCGGCTCTGGAGCAGGAGCTGAGACGTTATGGGAGGATGGCGAGTGGCTTCCGGACCGTGAGTCTGGGCTGTAAGGACGCGAGGCTGAAGCCTCGGATATAGTCGCGCTTTGGTCCGCAAGCTGGAGCGCACGTGCTGCGCGCGCACTGTGCATGCGTTTATAGTGTGGCACGGCAGCGCTTGGCAAAGTGCTGTTCTTTTACTGACCAGCAGGTGGCAGTACCCTCTAAAACCTGTGCATATGTTGCAAGAAAGGGTGTAGAAGAAGAAATCTACCGTAGAAGAAGAACTGTTTGACGTCACACAACAAAAACAAATAGCTTTCTGCTCGCGTGCTGAACTGTTGTCTTTATTTGCGGCTTTAATGCATGGAGTCAGCGGAGGAGAAAGCGATCACGTGAGTTTTGGCGAAAAAACAAAAGAAAAGTCCGACTCCAGATCAGGAATGAAGGAGAATTTAATACATTTTGTGTCACAAAACATTCCTCCATGCGTCGCGACGCCGTTTCCACGACCACAGCGGCGCAGACAGCTGCAGAATCTGGCGTGAAGGCTGTCGGTGAGGTCCACACCCGACCTGTCAATCAATTCGGCGCGCGCTAGGCTTGCGGAGCTTCAAAATCTGGGAGGTGCATGACCACGCGCGAAACCAACGTGCTGGCCAAAGCGCGGGGGCGGGGACTTCGCGATTGCGTCACTTTGGCCGCGCGCCCTATGCGACGCGTCAACTATATCCGAGGCTTAACACACGTTCAATCACTGCGCAGACAGGTGTCCATGTTTCTGGATTCACCCACTCACACGCTGAATGTTTCCTTCCGGGTGAAGCATGGTGGCGGGTCTTACATGGTGTATGCTAGCTCGGGCAGCATGAAATGTTTTGAATGTGGGGATGTGGGTCACAAAAAGCTTGCTTGTCCTCACCTGCAGCACGCGGGGGGGCTCACTGTGAGAGACGCGGCTGTGAGAGACGCGGCTGCTCATGAGGGGGGAGACAGCGGTGAGGGGAGCGCGCTCTCAAGCTGCTCCTCCCACAGGCTTCGAGGCTGAATCCGTAATGGATTCTGCTGAAGCTGGTGGATCAGCAGAGGCTACTCTCCCTGCTGCCTCCGGGACAGATTCAACCGCAGCTTCTGGGGTGGTGGGCGCCACGGCCGTGCGCAGCTCCACAGCGGCCGGGGGCGCGCCCCCCCGCCCCCTCTGACAGCTTCATGTCCTCAAATCATGACTGTAATTTAAAATCAGAGGGTGAGCTGAGAAGCACAGTAGCTCCATTTACTGCTGTCTCCACAGCTGAAATGTCAGTTAATGAGGCAGTGACTGATAAAGCTGCTGAAAAGTCTCCACAGCTGAAATGTCAGTTAATGAGGCAGTGACTGATAAAGCTGCTGGATTAAAGTGTAATGCTGACAACGGCCATGACGTCCCAAATGTTGTTACTGACACATCTCTTAAAGCAAAACTGAAAACAAAGAATACTAATATTGAACCACCTGAACAAGACCTGTCTGAGTCCAGTAGTGTGGAGATGCAGGTGATAAGATCTGATGATCAGACGGAAAAAGTGGCTGAAAAAGTGGCTGAAGATAATGATTATGATACTGATTCAGACAGTCTCTCTATAGCTGGCAGTTTTTCTGACGCTGACGATCTGTATTCTCTGGAGGAGATTAATGAATTCCTGGACGAAAATTACGGACGGCCAGTAGATATCAAGGCACATTTTCCAGATGCTGATAAGTTCATTAAGTCTGTCTCTATGCATCAGAAAACTGCAAGCTTGGATTTATTAGATGAAAAAAAAAAAAACGTTATCGCCTCAAAAAACATGTTACAATGTTGAGAAAAAATTTAAGGGCAGCAAAATCAAATTTGACAAAGAAAATGAAAATTTCTACATGAGATCATGATCAAACAGAATTTGCCATTTTCTCTTTGTGTACTTACTCTCATCTGTCTCACATCTGCTCTTTTCTATCTTCATATGAGTGTTTTAAGGGTGGCCTCTCTAAACATAAACGGGGGAAGGGATGCACTCAAGAGAATATTAATATCTGAAACTATTACGCAAAAAAAGTTGGATGTAGTTTTTCTGCAGGAAACTCACAGTGACAGTGGGAATGAAATAGAATGGGGTTTATGGTGGGGAGGACAATATGCCCTTAGCCACGGGACGAATTTTAGTGCAGGGGTTGCCATTCTGTTTTCCTCTGCCCTGAATGTAACAATTATCTCAAGCACTGAGGTTGTCAAGGGCAGACTCCTACTGGTAAAAGCGCAGATAGAAGGTTTTATTTTTCACTTCATCAATGTCTATGCTCCCAACCAGGGCTTAGAAAGGGAGAGGATTTTTAAAACTCTGGACGCTAAATTAAAAAGCATTGACTGTGGCGAAAGTATAATTTTAGGTGGTGACTGGAATTGCTGCACAAATTTTAGGTTAGAAAGGACTGGAGGAGAACCTCATATTCGATCATCACTTTATCTATCTCAGATGCTGAAGGCAGTGGACCTGGTAGATGTTTGGAGAATAAAACACCCGTCAAGCAGGCAGTACACTTGGGTTAAAGTTTCTGATGGTCAAGTTAGTGCAGCAAGGCTAGACAGGTTTTATGTTTCTGGTTCTATTAACCCACGTGTTTTAAATTGCCAGATGTTTCCTGTTGGTTTCTCGGATCACCAATTAATTTCTGTGGAACTTACTCTTTCCTCCGCTGTAAAACAACAATCTTTTTGGCATTTTAATGTAAAAATGTTACATGATTCTGTTTTCTGCGAAAACTTTAAGCTGTTCTGGATTTACTGGAAATCCAAGAAGTGTGACTTCCCCTCACTTCTTCAATGGTGGGAAGTAGGAAAGGCCCAGATTAAGGTTTTTTGCCAGCAACATTCTTCCGGTGTCACCACTAACATCAAGAGAACTGTGCAGAGGTTGGAAGAGGAGATCAAACATCTGGAAAATATATCCATCTCTGCTTCTACATCACAGACTTCGCTTCAATCAAAAAGACTTGAACTGAACTCTTTGTTACATGAGAGAGCTAAAGGGGCTTTAGTCAGAGCCCGTTTTACAAATATCCAGGAAATGGATGCACCCACGTCCTTCTTCTTTGGCTTAGAGAGATCTAACGCTCAGAGGAAACAAATAATCTGCCTTAAACTCCCAAATGGACACTTGACCTCAGATCCAGCTGAACTGAGGAACTATGCTGTGGACTTTTACACGGACTTGTTCAAGTCGGTTAGCTGTGATGTGGACAGTACCGAGGAGCTTCTGCAGGGGCTTCTTTACCTCACCCCAGATGATCAGGAAATCCTGAACGCACATCTAACCC
>JBBPBX010074606.1:0-17540 GCA_038048925.1 Garcialebias charrua
CTGCTGATCTGTTTCATGTTGCTGCTGATCTGTTTCATGTTGCTGCTGATCTGTTTCATGTTGCTGCTGATCTGTTTCATGTTGCTGCTGATCTGTTTCATGTTGCTGCTGATCTGTTTCATGTTGCTGCTGATCTGTTTCATGTTGCTGCTGATCTGTTTCATGTTGCTGCTGATCTGTTTCATGTTGCTGCTGATCTGTTTCATGTTGCTGCTGATCTGTTTCATGTTGCTGCTGATCTGTTTCATGTTGCTGCTGATCTGTTTCATGTTGCTGCTGATCTGTTTCATGTTGCTGCTGATCTGTTTCATGTTGCTGCTGATCTGTTTCATGTTGCTGCTGATCTGTTTCATGTTGCTGCTGATCTGTTTCATGTTGCTGCTGATCTGTTTCATGTTGCTGCTGATCTGTTTCATGTTGCTGCTGATCTGTTTCATGTTGCTGCTGATCTGTTTCATGTTGCTGCTGATCTGTTTCATGTTGCTGCTGATCTGTTTCATGTTGCTGCTGATCTGTTTCATGTTGCTGCTGATCTGTTTCATGTTGCTGCTGATCTGTTTCATGTTGCTGCTGATCTGTTTCATGTTGCTGCTGATCTGTTTCATGTTGCTGCTGATCTGTTTCATGTTGCTGCTGATCTGTTTCATGTTGCTGCTGATCTGTTTCATGTTGCTGCTGATCTGTTTCATGTTGCTGCTGATCTGTTTCATGTTGCTGCTGATCTGTTTCATGTTGCTGCTGATCTGTTTCATGTTGCTGCTGATCTGTTTCATGTTGCTGCTGATCTGTTTCATGTTGCTGCTGATCTGTTTCATGTTGCTGCTGATCTGTTTCATGTTGCTGCTGATCTGTTTCATGTTGCTGCTGATCTGTTTCATGTTGCTGCTGATCTGTTTCATGTTGCTGCTGATCTGTTTCATGTTGCTGCTGATCTGTTTCATGTTGCTGCTGATCTGTTTCATGTTGCTGCTGATCTGTTTCATGTTGCTGCTGATCTGTTTCATGCTGCTGATCTGTTTCATGTTGCTGCTGATCTGTTTCATGTTGCTGCTGATCTGTTTCATGTTGCTGCTGATCTGTTTCATGTTGCTGCTGATCTGTATGAGGTACAGACTTCTCATGGTGGATACCTTGAGCCTTCAAATATTCTTCAAACTCATTTGAAATGTACTCCCCACCATTATCTGATCTTAGTCTTGCAACTCTGTGTCCACACTCATTTGAGAATGTTCTCTCAAAATCCTTGAATTTGCTTAAGACTTCACTTTTTTGTTTCATGAAGTAAACCTTACAACAGCGAGAAAAGTCATCAATAAAGGTTACAAAGTATTTTGACCCACCTATGGATTCAGTCTGCATGGGTCCACAGACATCACTATGGATCAGTTGCAGCTTACGTTTGGAACGGATTTTTCCCACTGCTTTACATGGCTGTCTTGTGAGCTTGCCTTCCACACAGGCTTCACAGAAAGGAAGTTCTTTGTCTGCAGATAATTTCACTCCATTCACCAGATCTTCTAGTTCCTTTAGTTTGGTGGTGTGACCCAAACGCTGATGCCATAAATTAGCTGTTACTGATGCACTTGATGCACTATGACAGACAGGTGAAGATCCTTTAACATCCAACTGGTATAGTCCATCAGATCTTTGTGTTCCCATTCCTCGAAGCGATCCATCCTTGTCACGTATGTAGCACCGAGATTTTTTGAACTGCACTGTATTTCCTTTTCTTGTAGCAGCTCCCACTGAAAAAAGATTTCCAGACAATTTTGGAACATATAACACATCATACATTGTGGCTGGTTTAGCATCACTTATTTTGAAGGTCATGTTCAATTTAACAATGCCAAAACCTTGAGCTTCCACCACCCTGCCATCACCCAGTTTTACAGATTGTGTTTCTGAAAACTGCTGGTAGTTTTGAAGATTTTCTTTTTCACAGGTCATGTGTTTTGATGCTCCAGAATCAATCAACCACTCAACTTGTCCTTGTCCTTCAGTTAGATTTGCATTTCCTGCAACAAAGGCACTCTCAGAGGGGTTTTCTTCATTTTCACATACAGCATTTTTGGCTTTGTGATTTTTATTTTGTTTTTTCCAGCTTGGACAATTAGGCTTTATGTGTCCTTCCCTGCCACACTTGTAACATCTCCACGAACTCTGTCGTTCAGCTCCCACTACTTTTGAATGGTCCTGCATTTCTCTGTGAACTTGTGTTGACATGGCTGATGCACCACCTGCAGCACTGTAGTCATCATTAACATGGACTCTTTTTTGCTCTTCATTGATTAATGCTTGCTGAACAAACTGCAATGTCAAACTGTCCATCTTCGTTTCTAGAGCGGTGACAATTGTAGCATAGCTTGGTGGTAAGCTACCCAGGAGTGTTACAATCTGATCTTCTTCTTCAATTACAGCACCTATTGCTCTTAGCTGATCAGTCAGTTCCTTCATTCGTTTTAAATGGTCATTTAAGCTTTCCTTTTCCTTCATTTCACATCTGAAATATTTCTTCTTCAAGAATAGCTTATTAGCTAAAGTGTCTCTTTCAAAATGTCCTTTTAGCATGTCCCAAGCCTCTTTTGGAGTTTGGCAGCTTGTTATTAAATACAACTGGGGTGTACTCACATTCAGCACTAACATGGAAAATGCCTTTTCTCTCCGTCTCTCGAATTCTGCCCGAGCTTGTGCGTTAGCATCCGGAGTTAGCATATCCGTCTCCGTTAGCATGCCCCATAGTCCTTTAGCTTTTAGCAAATGCTCCATCTGAAACTTCCACGTTGCCCAGTTCTCTGGTCCGCTCAGCTTGTCAATAAACAGCTTATCATCCATTGTGAATCCCACAATTCCGTTTATCTGACTCAAAAACTTCACTTACTGAACTTTTTAGCGACGCTCTGGGCCCATAACCTGAAGAGAACAGGTGTTTCAACGTGCGTTCATTTATTAATTATTTAACGGCACAATAACAGCTGCAATACACCAAAGATACAATAGATGGCAGCATAACAAAGCTCTCCCATTAACAACCATTGAACAAATTACTGCTTCATATTTCAACAGTCTGGACTTTGACTTGGCCATTCCAAAAATGAACTTTATTCTTCTTGAACTATTCTTTGGTAGAACATCTTGTTTGCTGACGGTCATCGTGTTGCTGCATGGCCCACCTTCTTTTGAGATTTAGTTCATGGACAGATGTCCTGACGTTTTCCTTTAGAATCATCTGATATAATTCAGAATGCATTGTTCCATCAATGATGGCAAGCCATCCTGACCCAGATGCAGCAAAACAGGCCCAAACTATGATACCACCACCATGTTTCACATGTGGGATAAGGTTCTTGTGCAGGAATGCAGTTGTCCTTTCTCCAAATACAGTATAACACTTTTCATTTAAACCTAAAAGTTATAATTTGGTTTGAAGGGATTTCTCATGAGGTGTTCGAATGACCAGTCTCTCTTAGAAAAATGATGAAGATTTATTGACAGAAACACAGGTTTACAGGTTAACAGAGTTACAGCATGAATAAGCAATTCTTTGTGCACAGAGAATTGTGAGCATTTTGACAGACCTGTCCTAGGCGAGGTTCTTCAAAAAGTGCTGAAGATATCTGAGATGTTTTGGAGTATGAAGCTGCAGTTTGAGCTTCTCTGGTCTCTGATTGGCTCAGAGCATTGATAAGGCGTCCTGGAGCCTCTCGTGTTTGTCATTTCTATGACCTTGTAGATTTATAGCTGTGGTGAGAAGTCTCTCGAAACTGTGTTCTTTGTTCTGCTTATCTGCTCAGTAAGAGAGTTTTAGAAATGTACCATTAGATGTGTCCTGTGTGTGATATTAATGTAAATTAATGTCCAGATCCTAGTATGTGTGTGTGGTTCATAAATACTACTTATTTTAGTAGTATGATTCCTGTGTTTGTGTGTCTGTGTGTTCTGATTTCCTCAGAAGGCCAAGAGAAGCACAAAGGGCAACTGCCCGCTTAGCATGTTATCTGCCTCTGAACATCCTGTTTGTTAGATCTAAAAGTATGTCTTATAATGTTGTCTAATTGCATAAACATATGTAAAACAGTTGTGAATACCTTGATTATAAAGCAGTTGTGTATTAATCATATACAGTAGTGTATTCGATTCAAATGAGATTAACATATAGAACTTCTAAACGTGTGTATTTTCCTTCACATCCGTCCGCAAAACATTCCTCCAACAATCTTCTGGTTTGTCCATGTGATCTTTAGCAAACTGCAGACGAGCAGCAACGTTTTTTGGAGAGCAGTGGCTTCTTCTTCAATCCTGCCATGCACACCATTGTTGTTCAGTGTTCTCCTGATGGTGGATTCATGAGAGAGACCTTCAGCTGCTTAGATGTTACCCTGGGGTCCTTTGTGACCTCGATGATTATTCCATACCCTGTTCTTGGAGTGATCTTTGTTGGTCCACCACTCCTGGGGAGGTTAACAATGATCTTGAATTTCCTACTTTTGTACACAATCTGTCTGACTGTGGATTGGAGATGGCTGTGTGGTCATTAAATGTAAACTCAAAGGTTATTAAAAAAAGTCAGACAGAACAGGGTTTTGAGGATGTGTTACTAAGCACTTCGGTAACAGCTTCTGTTTTAAATGTGCTTAATAAAGTTGATGACTTAAGAACTCGATCTTTATGCCATATGTCAGAACCAGATCAAGAGCATGATGATGAGAATGAGTAGCTGTGTGGACATTTTGGGTAAAACCAATCGACTATTGAATTATTAAAAGCTATCACTATTAGCTATCACTGCATTAAACTATTATTCAACTGTCCCCCACTTACAATGCTGTTATTGCTAGTATCACTCAGCCCTCTGTGAATAGCAAACAACCATCAGGGTGTTAACGATCCATCGTCAGGCTGATGGTCCTCCTTGATCATGTGAGCAGCTGGTTTCGGCTGTCATCAGCCAACTGGTTGATCCACTGTGAGAGGGTGCTATTTATAATGCCTCTTTTCCACCGCTCGGCTCGGCTCGGGTTGGATCGGCTCAGGTCGGCTCAGTTCGGGTCGGGTCACATCTATGTTCTGTTTCCACAGCTTTTTTGTACCCCTTCTGTGGGCGGGGTCCAGAATCCTACTCGTCTTACCACATGGTGGCAGTAGTGTTCCTCAAGCTATTTACTACAGTACTAGCCACCACTAGAAGAAGAACACAATAAAGACTTTGTATCACATATTATCAATTCTATCAAAAACCACATAGCTGATATTTTTCAAAAAAATCTAGTGTGATCACAACATGTTCATATACGAAATGTATCCTGTTGGAGTTATTTGAAATAAAATTCAATGTTTTATAGACATAAATGTGTCAACCTACGTCCATTATTTTCTACTTTGTATCACATATTATCAATTCTATCAAAAACCACAAAGCTGATATTTTTCAAAAAAATCTAGTGTGATCACAACATGTTCATATACGAAATGTATCCTGTTGGAGTTATTTGAAATAAAATTCAATGTTTTATAGACATAAATGTGTCAACCTACGTCCATTATTTTCTACTTTGTATCACATATTATCAATTCTATCAAAAACCACAAAGCTGATATTTTTCAAAAAAATCTAGTGTGATCACAACATGTTCATATACGAAATGTATCCTGTTGGAGTTATTTGAAATAAAATTCAATGTTTTATAGACATAAATGTGTCAACCTACGTCCATTATTTTCTACTTTGTATCACATATTATCAATTCTATCAAAAACCACAAAGCTGATATTTTTCAAAAAAATCTAGTGTGATCACAACATGTTCATATACGAAATGTATCCTGTTGGAGTTATTTGAAATAAAATTCAATGTTTTATAGACATAAATGTGTCAACCTACGTCCATTATTTTCTACTTTGTATCACATATTATCAATTCTATCAAAAACCACAAAGCTGATATTTTTCAAAAAAATCTAGTGTGATCACAACATGTTCATATACGAAATGTATCCTGTTGGAGTTATTTGAAATAAAATTCAATGTTTTATAGACATAAATGTGTCAACCTACGTCCATTATTTTCTACTTTGTATCACATATTATCAATTCTATCAAAAACCACAAAGCTGATATTTTTCAAAAAAATCTAGTGTGATCACAACATGTTCATATACGAAATGTATCCTGTTGGAGTTATTTGAAATAAAATTCAATGTTTTATAGACATAAATGTGTCAACCTACGTCCATTATTTTCTACTTTGTATCACATATTATCAATTCTATCAAAAACCACAAAGCTGATATTTTTCAAAAAAATCTAGTGTGATCACAACATGTTCATATACGAAATGTATCCTGTTGGAGTTATTTGAAATAAAATTCGAATTTTTATAATTTATTTTCGTTGTGCAAACACAGGTTTTGGAAAAAGTCAAAGCGAAACTACTTTAAATGCAGCACATTTGACCATACGTGACAATATTAAAGCGTGGTTAAGCTCAGGAGCCCTCGTACTATTAAAGTCAGCTATGAAATATATTTTATATCTGTTCATTGAGCTACATTTAAAGACATAAAGCCGCCCGCGCGCCGCGTGTTGCTCGTGGCGAACCTATTTTTTTAAAATCCTGCAGTTTTGAGCAGTACGTGATTTTATTAAGGACACGTTCAGCTGAAGACCCATCTTTGCTATAAATTTAAAAAATAATAATTGTTTTTACCGTGTTTATCATGTAAAAGTCCTGCAGTGATCGCGTCCCTCGCTTCCGTAAAAACAGCTCTCGTCTCCTCCTTCCCACTTCCGGTGCGGGTGAGCTCGCCTCAGTACCCCTCTGAAACCAGCCCGAAAATCTCAGGAAATCTCGCGCGGCTCCGCTCGAAATATCCGGTGGAAAAGGATGAAAGGGGGTCTCTGCGACGCACATATGACGTAACATCCGACCCGAGCCGACCGGTGGAAAAGGGGCATAAGACTGAGCTGAACACAGCTTCTCAGACTGAGGAAGTCTTTCGGACGAAAGACGAAACGTTTCTACATTTTTTTTGCTTTGTTTTGTTTTGTTTTTTGAATGTCCAGAGGACCAGACTTAGCTTTTTTGGACTATCACTATTAACATCTAAATGAATATTGAAATCACCCATTTTTGATAACTTCATCAGTATTCAGTAATAAATTGGACAAAAAAATCTGAGAATTCAGACAAAAACTCAGAATAAGGACCGGGTGGACAATATAACAGGTCAGGTTACAGGTCTCTCTTGAGTCCTCAAGGTTCATTGAGACTAACCTGTATAAATAAAGGTTGAATTGAATAAGTAAATATGGCTTTTCTGATTTCCATTCAGGATGATTCTAAAGAATTCTATCTAATAATTTGTTTCATATTAATGAATAAGCCTGATTGAAAGATAGCAGCTACTCCTCCACCTGGACCTGTTGTTTTAGGAACATGAAAGTTTAATTACCGGTAATTAGCAGGAGTGGATTCATTTATACTAACAAAGTCCTCCTGTTTCTTGTCTACAGCCTGACCCGCAGCCAGAATCCACACCTGCCCCGCCCCTAGACGGTCACACAGAAGGTGCTGGTTCAGAGAAATCCTGTTTGTCAGCTTCTCCCTCACAAGTGAGTAAAATCACCGGAAGTGAGGATAAAGCATGCGATTCAATAAAATTGTAGAAATGATTAGCTTCATGCTAGCTAACGAGACTGTGAACACGTTGAAGACCACAAAGTTTACACCGTTTTCAAGTTGCTTTTAGATTATTATTATTTTTTTTTTTTGTATAAACTGAACCACGTATTGTGGTTTTTAGTGTTTTGTTGAGAGGGTATGGTTCGTTTTACTCTGCGGTACTTTTCAACCATAAAATGTATAAAATATATTAGACTTTTCCAGAGTATATGCAGGGTCTTGAAAGTTATTAAAAGTTGATAAATCAATTTTGGGAAAATTAAGGCTCTTGAAAAATATTAAAAAGTCTTGAAAGCGATTTGATGAGGTATTATTTTTTTTGCTGTTATTCTAGCTTTAAATAATTTACGGCAAAAAGTATGTATGACTAATATTTGTTTTCCTCACCGCGGATGATTCGGAAACCGCTTCGCACAAATTTAGAGTGTCAGGTTACAACAGCCTTTACGGCTAGGCCTATCTTGTGCGCATGCGCGGCTGCTTTATCTCCAAGTTGAGCTTGTGTGTTCAAATAAGTTGCAGCGAGACCGTGAGAACAATGGGTAAATGCAAGTTTTCTGACTCCTGGTTGGAGATGCCTGATTTTCAAGAATGGCTGAGGCCTGTCGCCGAGAATTACCGTGTTTATTTCTTATTCGCCATTGTTCAACCAAGTTACTTTAAAATAGCTACGAGTCTTGTTGTAACCTAAGCTATATTTTCTTAAACCTAGTCGTGGTTCAGTTTCTTCTTTTGAACTTTTTTCTTTCCACTGTATCTCAGTTCTGTTATAAATTTGAGATTCATGGATTTAATTGAAAACAACAGCAGTTTTGTAAATCAAAGATTTGTTGCTTAATAAAACAAAGTGACGATAAGGTCTTGAATTTATTTTGGAAGGTCTTTAAAAAGTTTTGAAAAGGTATTGAAATTAACTTCATTATTCCTGCATATACCTTGTTTTCAAATAAACACAAAAAAAGACACAGAATTAAATAATTTTGCTAAATCGATCTTATGTGATTCCTACAGCTATCTTTTTATGGTGTGGTAAAGTTTTTTGTTCAACATTTAATAGGGGGAAAAAGTCATTTTGTTGTTAGATGATTGTAAATCATTCTGTTACTATAAAATTAAACTTCTCAGTATCCACCCTGTAAAACAAATTACAATAATCTGTTTTAAAAGGTGGCATGTATTCATATCCACAAAACTGTTTATTCTTCATAAACTACTTCTCGGATCTAAAATTATTCCATAAAAATAAAAATAAAAAGTCAAATCTGCTGGGACTTCACAATCCATACAGAAAACGCTGTTAATCCCAAGGAAGTTTAACCAAATCGTTTCCACCATCTGCTCCATGAGCTGCTGAGCTTGTGATTCACCTGTGAAGAACCAGAAGGTCACAGCACCTGTGGAACCATTTTAGCCTTTAAAATTAAGTGTAAGATTAGAAAATTTGATAAAATTTTCCAAATTCATCATATTAAGCTTCTTGAGAATATACGGTAACCGTGATGTGATCTGATGGGTTTTCTGTGCAAAAGCTTAACTGATCAGTTTTAAACCATTCTTTCAAAAGTCCTGGTTAATTTAATTAACCCCTTTTTTAAGTAAACAGTTCCTTTTTCTATCTACAGATTAATACAAATTAAACAAAATTGTCATGTAAAAAACTTGTTGCATACATATTTAAATGAATATATGAATGTGTTTACAAACCACAATTGTTTTCAGAATAAAAAATGTTTTATTGTGGCAGGACGGGTCGGCACTGTGGGGATCTGCTGATCTGGGAAGTGATGAGAGGAGGCAAAAGTTTTTACGCTTGATGGGTGCAAGCAAGGTTTGTTAATTGATCAATTTTACACCACCTGAGAATTCATTTTAGACCTCAAGTTCATATCAACAAAGAAATAAGCATTTGATGAACTTAGGTCTGACAACACACAAAGTATTTTTTTATTTAATTTTTTTCAGAAAGAACATACTGGACGTCTTGTCATTGGTGACCACAAGTCGACATCTCACTTCCGTAGCGGTGAGCTTGTTTATTTAATCTTAGTAAAACTGCAGCATTAGTTCTGCAAGAGGAAAACGTTATTGAATTACTCACTCCTCTTACCCATACTGAGTTATGGCCAAAGTTATTAACCCAGCGTCCCCACCCCACATCCGCCACACAGATCTATCCATGCTGAGATGGATCCGTAGTGGCTCGGTGTGCCTGTTGTGATCAGTGTCTCCTCTGCAGGCCAGGAAGATAAGAAGCTGAACGAGGACCTGGAGCATCAGTACTACCAGAGCATGGATGGAAGGCTGTCAGGAAGGGATCGAAGGCATTGTGGTCTGGGTTTTAGTGAGGTGAGTGCTCACCTTAAACCAGAGGAGTGATAAAGGAACAATAACTATCACCCAGAAAATCATCATCATCACCATGTATCAGGATATGTATGCTACGATAGTCAGAGATTCTTTAGCTGCCTGTAAAAGGTTGTTGTACTAAATAGTAGCTAATGATTATAGCACACCTGCTTCAAAGTGGACACACATGTTTATAAAATATTCTGTCATTCATACATTTCTATATGGAGAGAAATATAACACAAAAACTAATAATCTGGTGGTTTTCAATTCAGTTTATTTAAGTAGCACCAAGTCACAACAGAAGTCATCTCAGGGCACCGTACAAAAACATTCACATTATAACATCTAATTCTAGTTATCTGTCTAAAGAAGCAGATTGTGTTGAATCTTCACTTTGTCACCGTCTCCCATCCTGGACAAGCACAAAGACAGCAACGGAAAGGGAAAAACTGGCTCGGGAAGAAACTTCCAACAGAACCAGGTTCAGAACAAGTGGTGATCTGTTTCGACCGGCTGGGTTTGAGAGGAACAGGAAGGAGAGACAAAAAAACACAGAATGACAGGTCCAGGTGAAATTTCTATAGGAGGAAAGACAAAAAACACACGTTGAGATAGAAATAATTACAAATACAAACAGGTAGAGCAAGTAAAGACAGCAGCAAAGTGAGAAAATGAGGTCAATTTATCCTCCAGCAGTCCATAGCAGCATAACTAAGGAATAGCTCAGGAAACCCAAGCCGACCCTAACTGTAGGATTTATCAAAAAGGAAAGTCTTAAAACTGGACAATGTGTCAGCCTCACGGACAGAAACTGGAAGATTGTTCTACAACAGAGGAGCCTGAGAACTGAAAGATCTTCCTCCCATTCTGCTTTTGGAAACTCTAGGAACCACAAGTAAACCTGCAGTTTGAGAGCAAAGTGCTCTCTTAGGAAAACACGGAACAATAAAATATGTAATACACAGTGGTGCTTGAAAGTTTGTGAAGTCTTGAGTTTTCCATATTTCTGTATCAATGTAAAACATTATCAGATTTTCACAAAAGCCCTGAAAGTAGATAAAGATAACCCAGTTAAACAAATGAGACAATATCATACTTTGTCATTTACAGTATTTATTGAGGGAAATGATCCACTATCACATATTTATGAGTGATAAAAGTATGTGACCCTTTGCTTTCAGTACAGAACTAGCCTGGTTAAAACCAGACCCTTGTCCTTCACTTCGCTTTGGACTAGGGTCTGGGACTTCTAGACAAGGATTTCTCCGGTAGATTTTTGAATGGACCAATCAGAGAACAGAAGGCGGATTACCGGACCAATCAGAGAACAGAAGGCGGAGTTTTGAACGACGTCGACTGACGTCGTCAGTTAAAATGGCTGCCGCCACGAAGGAATTTTCATGAAAACAAGGTAAAAAACTATTATTTCTTTGCTGAGAAAAAATATATTTCTTAGCTGACGTTATATCAGAAGTGTTCCTGAGCTTAACAGTTCCTAAATCAATTCACGAAATGGTCAAATCTGCTGGATTTAAATTGTTTCGGTTTGACATTTTCCAAACAGCCTCGGGTGCGCTACGAAAATAAATGATAAAAAATCGAATTTTATCTCAAATGTTTCATCCAGGCCAACAGTCAGTAAATTAGAGCCATATAATTACACACTGGTAGCAGAAAAAATATCCACCGAGTGGTTTCTGAGCTATTTATCTGAATAGCCTGGACCTCGCCAGGCTAAACTAACAAAACTCCACCTTCTGTTCTCTGATTGGTCCGGTCAAAAATCTACCGGAGAAATCCTTGTCTATGAGAGAAGTCCCAGACCCTAGTACAAAGCGAAGTGAAGGACAATGGTCTGGTTTTAACCAGGCTAGTACAGAACAGCTTTAACTCTGGATGTTGGTGGTTTTCTCTCATTAACTGCTGCTTCAGGTCCTTCCACAACATCTGGATTAGATTAAGGTCTGGATTTTGACTTGGCCATTCCAAAAATGAACTTTATTCTTCTTGAACTATTCCTTGGTAGAACATCTCGTTTGCTGAGGGTCATCTTGTTGCTGCATGGCCCACCTTCTTTTGAGATTCAGTTCATGGACAGATGTCCTGACATTTTCCTTTAGAATCATCTGATATAATTCAGAATGCATTGTTCCATCAATGATGGCAAGCCATCCTGACCCAGATGCAGCAAAAGAGGCCCAAACCATGATACCACCACCATGTTTCACATGTGGGATAAGGTTCTTATGCAGGAATGCTGTTGTTCTTTCTCCAAACATAACACTTTTCATTTAAACCTAAAAGTTCTATTTTGGTCTCATCCATCCGCAAAACATTCCTCCAACAATCTTCTGGTTTGTCCATGTGATCTTTAGCAAACTGCAGACGAGCAGCAACGTTTTTTGGAGAGCAGTGGCTTCTTCTTCAATCCTGCCATGCACACCATTGTTGTTCAGTGTTCTCCTGATGGTGGATTCATGAGAGAGACCTTCAGCTGCTTAGATGTTACCCTGGGGTCCTTTGTGACCTCGATGATTATTCCACACCTTGTTCTTGGAGTGATCTTTGTTGGTCCACCACTCCTGGGGAGGTTAACAATGATCTTGAATTTCCTACTTTTGTACACAATCTGTCTGACTGTGGATTGGTGGAGCCCACACTCTTCAGAGATGGCTGTGTGGTCATTAAATGTAAACTCAAAGGTTATTAAAAAAAAAAAGTCAGACAGAACAGGGTTTTGAGGATGTGTTACTAAGCACTTCGGTAACAGCTTCTGTTTTAAATGTGCTTTATAAAGTTCACGACTTTATCTTCATTTGTCAGAACCAGATCAAGAGCATGATGATGAGAATGAGTAGCTGTGTGGACATTTTGGGTAAAGCCAATCGACTATTGAATTATTAAAAGCTATGCTTAAAGCTCCACTGACATCATCTTTTAACTTTCCATAAAATGGCACAACATATATATATATTAAGATTGACCTCTGATCGTTTTTGCTAAAACAATGTTAAATTAATTAAAATTCCTCTCAAAAACAGTTTAAAATTAGCGCCTTTTTTTTCACATGATAAATACGGGGTTTCCCGTCGCGCGATTATGACGTCAGACACAGACGAAGATGCAAACGCATCCGTCCGATTTAGCCATTTAAAACTTTATGTTTTAGCGGTTTGTCTTCAGAGAAGCCAAAGTTATTTCGAGTAAACAGCAGGTTATAATTTTTTTTCAGTTCTTGGCATAAACCAACACAGACATGTTCCTGTTTTTAGTGTTTTACATGCTTTATATTAGTAGCTGTATTATGATGCGAAGCCACGGAGCTCCCAGGCGGGAGCTGAAACAGCTGCCGTAATCAGAGCGCCCAACCCGGCATGAAAAAGAAAAACACACCGCTGGCTGAAGCCCTGAGCTCGATGGAATGTCCGGCGTAAAACTAACTTGACCGCGGTTTAATGTGACGCAGATGTGTTTATATAGCTCTGCAAACATTGAACGTTGTTGCCTTGCGGTGTTGAGTGTAAAATATTTCCGTGACACAACGCACATGTTACGATGAAAAGTCGGCTAGCTGCTAGCATGCACTCACCAGTGTTGTCCGATCTTGCGACAGGAACAAGCGTCCAGCTCCATGTAAACAATCCATCTTGCGACAGAAACAAGCGTCCAGCTCCATGTAAACAATCCATCTTGCGACAGGAACAAGCGTCCAGCTCCATGTAAACAATCCATCTTGCGACAGAAACAAGCGTCCAGCTCCATGTAAACAATCCATCTTGCGACAGGAACAAGCGTCCAGCTCCATGTAAACAATCCATCTTGCGACAGAAACAAGCGTCCAGCTCCATGTAAACAATCCATCTTGCGACAGAAACAAGCGTCCAGCTCCATGTAAACAATCCATCTTGCGACAGGAACAAGCGTCCAGCTCCATGTAAACAATCCATCTTGCGACAGAAACAAGCGTCCAGCTCCATGTAAACAATCCATCTTGCGACAGGAACAAGCGTCCAGCTCCATGTAAACAATCCATCTTGCGACAGAAACAAGCGTCCAGCTCCATGTAAACAATCCATCTTGCGACAGAAACAAGCGTCCAGCTCCATGAAAACAATCCATAAACAAACGACCCGCTCTTTCAAAACGATGCCAAAACAAACCCAACAGAGTACTCAGTCAGCCCCTCACGCTTGTAGCTGCCTGCAAACTATGAACTGGATTTCCTGAATGTGAGGCGGGTCTTGTTACTCTGGGTTCATGAGACACGCCTCCGTTCAGGAAATCCATTCCATAGTTTGAAGCCAACGTGCATCATGGGTTGGATCGATACGTAAACAAGGCTGGTATCGGTATGTGCCATGAGCATGGTTCCGCTTCTGCTCGGAGGGCGGGCCACAGGGTCCATCTTACACGGGCACGGGCCGTGTGTAGAACCGCCACAGACTTTGGCTTCTCTGAAGACAAACCGCTAAAATATAAAGTTTTAAATGGCTAAATTGGACGGATGCGTTTGCATCTTCGTCCATTGTATCAATGTGCGCAGTTGAGGCGATTCTGTGTGTGACGTCATAATCGCGCGACGGGAAAAACCGTATTTATCATGTAAAAAAAGGCGCTAATTTTAAACAGTTTTTGAGAGGAATTTTAATTAATTTAACATTGTTTTAGCAAAAACGATCAGAGGTCAATCTCTATATATATATATATATATGTTGTGCCATTTTATGGAAAGTTAAAAGATGATGTCAGTGGAGCTTTAAGCTATCACTATTAACATCTACATGAATATTGAAATCACCCATTTTTTACAACTTTATCAGTATTCAGTAATAAATTGGACAAAAAAATCTGAGTATTCAGACAAAAACTCAGAATAAGGACCTGGTGGACAATATATAACAGGTCAGGTTACAGGTCTCTTGTAAATAAGTCCTTAAGGCTCATTGAGACTAACTTGTATAAATAAAGGTTGAATTGAATAAGTAAAAATGGCTTTTCTGATTTCCATTTAGGATGATTCTAAAGAATTCTAACTAATAATTTGTTTCATATTAATCAATAAGCCTGACTGAAAGAGAGCAGCTACTCCTCCACCTGGACCTGTTGTTTTAGGAACATGAAAGTTTAATAAATTAGCAGGAGTGGATTCATTCATACTAACAAAATCCTCCTGTTTCCTGTCTACAGCCTGACCCGCAGCCAGAATCCACACCTGTCCCGCCACTAGACGGTCACACAGAAGGTGCTGGTTCAGAGAAATCCACCAGTAAGGAAGGTCCCACAGAATCTCGGGACAAACACTCGGATCCCAGTCCAAAGGAAAAAACCTCAGAGGAGACCGAGCACAGCTCAGACGATGTCACCGAGGAGCGCAAACACGACCACAAAATGGCCTTTGTAAAATCGTTGTAGGGGGAGGGGCTTCGGAAAAGGGAGAGATTAAGTTTCGTATTCTCAGATTTTGCCAGAATTTTGTCTTGTTTACCTGTAGACGACCACCTGTCTTTTCTGTCATTTCCATGTAGAGATGGATTCTTCAGAGCTCATCAAGACTCGGTGTGGAAGAACAAAAAAAAAACATTGTTTTGGGGGTTGTTTTGTCTTAAACATCATTAAAACAACCACATTTTATTTTAATTTGATCATTTTAACAGTCACCTCAGTTTGTCTTTAACTGTACTGAATAAAACAGGATTATCTCTCGTTAAACAGGAGTTGTCTAGATGTGACTGTTTACATTTTATTTTAATTTTTTAATAAAAAGAAGCAAGAGTTAAGTGTTTTCTGGCAATATTCTGAAATCATTTGTAAAGATATTTCATATTGTAAGACTATAAACATAAAATTGTCATTCGGTGTCTAATGTCTACAGGAATCTTATCGGTCTTTGAGTTTTGAACTAATTTATTGAGAAGTTTTTGGCTGAGCTGGTATTTCTACCTTAAAAGGAAGTGAACATAAAAGTTGTATTGGTCAACGGTTGAGCCTTTATTTTTGTAAGCCCGTACTAAATTACAAACCGGATTCCAAAAAAGTTGGGACAATAAACAAATTGTGAATAAAAACTGAATGCAATGATGTGGAGATGGCAAATGTCAATATTTTATTCATAATAGAACATAGATGACGATCAAAAGTTTAATCTGAGTAAATGTAACATTTTAAAGGAATATGTTGATTCAAAATTTCAGTGTCAACAAATCCCAAAAAAGTTGGGACAAGTAGCAATAAGTGGCTGGAAAAAGGAAATTGAGCATATAACGAACAGCTGGAAGACCAATTAACACTAATTAGGTCAATTGACAACATGATTGGGTATAAAAAGAGCTTCTCAGAGTGTCAGTGTCTCTCAGAAGCCAAGATGGTAAGAGGATCACCAATTCCACCATTGTTGCGCAGAAAGATAGTGCAGCAATACCAGAATGGTGTTACCCAGCGTAAAATAGCAAAGACTTTTAAGTTATCATCATCAACCGTGCATAACATCAAAAGATTCAGAGAATCTGGAACAATCGCTGTGCGTAAGGGTCAAGGCCGTAAAACTCTACTGGATGCTCGTGATCTCCGGGCCCTTAAACGTCACTGCACCTCAAACAGGAATGCCACTGTCAAGGAAATAACAGAATGGGCTCAGGAATACTTCCAGAAAGCATTGTCAGTGAACACAATCCACCGTGCCATCCGCCGTTGCAGCTGAAACTCTACAGTGCAAAGAGGAAGCCATTTCTAAGCAAGCTCCACAAGCTCAGACGTTTGCACTGGGCCAGGGGTCATTTAAAATGGAGTGTGGCAAAATGGAAGACTGTTCTGTGGTCAGATGAGTCACGATTTGAAGTTCTTTATGGAACACTGGGACGCCATGTCATCCGGACCAGAGAGGACAAGGATAGCCCAAGTTGTTATCAACGCTCCGTTCAGAAGCCTGCATCACTGATGGTATGGGGTTGCATGAGCGCTTGTGGCATGGGCAGCTTGCATGTCTGGAAAGGCACCATTAATGCAGAGAACTATGTTCAGGTTCTAGAACAACATATGCTCCATCTAGACGTCATCTCTTTCAGGGAAGACCCTGCATTTTTCAACAAGATAATGCCAGACCACATTCTGCAGCAATCACAACATCATGGCTACGTAGGAGAAGGATCCGGTACTGAAATGTCCAGCCTGCAGTCCAGATCTTTCACCTATAGAGAACATTTGGTGCATCATAAAGAGGAAGGTGCGACAAAGAAGGCCCAAGACGATTGAACAGTTAGAGGCCTGTATTAGACATGAATGGGAGAGCATTCCTATTTCTAAACTTGAGAAACTGGTCTCCTCTGTCCCCAGACGTCTGTTGAGTGTTTGAAGAAGAAGGGGGGATGAAGAAGAAGGGGGGATGGTAAAAATGGACTTGTCCCAACTTTTTGGGGATTTGTTGACGCCATGAAATTTTGAAACAACATATTTTTCCCTTAAAATGATACATTCTCTCAGTTAAAACTTTTGATCTGTGTTCTATTCTTTTTTTTTT
>JBBPBX010074607.1:0-17540 GCA_038048925.1 Garcialebias charrua
AGCAATAATATTGATTTAAATGGCATGTATTTAGTAGTCTTAATACTACTATTAATCAGTACAATAGTGACACTCATTACTCTTGTAAAAAAAAAATTAATATGTTCAATCTTTGCCACTTGTCATTTTGACAAGTGGCAAAATGAGAATTTTGCAAAATAGGTCCCCTCTAAATATTGTTTAAATTTCAGTTTGGCTTGTATTCATAGATTGCTGTGGTCAGTGTCACTGATAATCTGGTACCACACCTTCCCAAAATCTTAAAGCTTAAAAAGAAAACAGTTTTCAAGGAGAAGAAATACTTTAATGCAGGGGTCACCAAACTTTTTGAGACTGAGAGCTACTTCAGTGGGACCAAGAGGCACAAAGGTCCACTTGTTCGTTCCAAACAAATTTGCATGGTTCAACTTTAATTATAGTATTAATAATAATACATTTACATACATGTGAATATATGACTGCCTGATCACATCTGATCTGGTCTGTATTATTAAAGACTCCACACAATGATTTAGCTTGGTAAATATGATCAATTATTATTGATAATTACCAGTAGTGATTAGAACTCTCAATCAAGAACTTGAGTCCTCAGTTTGAATAATTTTTTGGTTCTTCTGTGCAAATGTAAATTGTTCTTAGCTTTGACTGGGAGTGTGGATGGTTGTTTGTCTCTTTGTCTGTCTCTGTGATGGACTGGAGACGTGTCCTGGGTGTCTCTGGTGACCTGTCCTGGGTGTCCCTGCCTTCACACAAAAGCAGCTGAGATTGGTTCCAGTCCTAAACAAGGGGGCATAATGGATTACTTATTAACTGATATTTAAACATAAAACACTATTTCTTTTATGTTAAACTCAATCTGTAACATTTGAAATTCATTGTATTTTATAAATATTTTATTAACTGTTTTGTAGAAATGAACACGTTTGTAACATTCATTCAAAATATGCCTTTTACTGTAGCATTTTTTAAGAACCTATTAAGAATAAAATCTTCCAGTTGCAGATACAAAATATCAATAATGTAATTGTAATATAATAAACAGTGACTTTTTTATTAATCATGTGACATAAGTATTGATCCTCAACATTTTTTATAATAATAATTTATTTATAAAGCCCTTTAAAACAACCACAGCTGCAACAAAGTGCTACACATATAAAATCATTTTAACTAATCATCACATCTTCTCTACTCTTTTTAAATTAATTATCTTTCACATATTTTATCATTACTTCTTTCAAGAGCTCCACACCTGAAAATATGATGAATGTGAATCCATCCTGCTCAAAGCTGCGCTGAGATTCTTCTGTCTGTTGCAGCCACCAGGGAGCTAGTTAGCATTGAAGCTAGCGTGTTAGCTGATGAAGTGTCGCTCCTCGTTGCGTTTTGCTGTTGCTACAGCCACTAATGAGACACAGACACACTTGTCTTTCAACACTGTGAAAGACCTTTTCCTCCCAGTCACTGTCACCAATGTTTTAAGTAGCTACTTACTGGAAGTTAATAGTTTGTGCTGCAGCTCCCGTGCGGAGCCGCCTGTGACTCCGGTGCCGCTGTTGTTCCTTGTAAACATTGGACTAAACCATTTGCCAACAGAGAAGGGGGGGGGGCAAAATTTCCTTTTTTTTCTTAGAATAATGGCGGATTTCTCTCTTTTTTTGCCTTTTTATATTTATATTGTTTAAAGACACGGTTTCCTTTATTGAATTATTGGGGGGGACAGATCTATATTTCCCCAAGATTGGGGGGGTCCGGACCCCCCCGACCCCCCCAGGATCTACGCCTATGCTGATAGGCGGGGCGCTCGGTTCTGTTGACGGGGTGCCCTGCTTGCTCCTCTGTCAGAGCAGCTCCTCTGTCAGAGCAGCTCCTTCAACAGAGCAGCTCCTCTGTCAGAGCAGCTCCTTCAACAGAGCAGCTCCTCTGTCAGAGCAGCTCCTTCAACAGAGCAGCTCCTCTGTCAGAGCAGCTCCTTCAACAGAGCAGCTCCTTCAACAGAGCAGCTCCTCTGTCAGAGCAGCTCCTTCAACAGAGCAGCTCCTTCAACAGAGGAGCTCCTCTGTCAGAGCTCCTCTGACAGAGCAGCTCCTTCAACAGAGGAGCTCCGCTGTCAGAGCTCCTCTGTCAGAGCAGCTCCTCTGACAGAGGAGCTGCTCTGGCAGAGGAGCTCTGACAGCGGAGCTCCTCTGTCAGAGCAGCTCCTTCAACAGAGCAGCTCCTTCAACAGAGGAGCTCCTCTGTCAGAGCTCCTCTGACAGAGCAGCTCCTTCAACAGAGGAGCTCCGCTGTCAGAGCTCCTCTGTCAGAGCAGCTCCTTCAACAGAGCAGCTCCTTCAACAGAGCAGCTCCTTCAACAGAGCAGCACCTTCAACAGAGCAGCACCTTCAACAGAGCAGCTCCTTCAACAGAGCAGCTCCTCTGACAGAGCAGCTCCTTCAACAGAGCAGCACCTCTGATAGAACAGCTCCTTCAACAGAACAGCTCCTTCAACAGAGCAGCTCCTTCAACAGAGCAGCACCTCTGATAGAGCAGCTCCTTCAACAGAGCAGCTCCTTCAACAGAGCAGCTCCTTCAACAGAGCAGCTCCTCTGACAGAGCAGCTCCTTCAACAGAGCAGCCCCTTCAACAGAACAGCTCCTTCAACAGAGTAGCTCCTCTGACAGAGCAGCTCCTTCAACAGAGCAGCTCCTCTGACAGAGCAGCTCCTTCAACAGAGCAGCTCCTCTGACAGAGCAGCTCCTTCAACAGAGCAGCTCCTTCAACAGAGCAGCTCCTCTGACAGAGCAGCTCCTTCAACAGAGCAGCTCCTTCAACAGAGCAGCTCCTCTGACAGAGCAGCTCCTTCGACAGAGCAGCCCCTTCAACAGAACAGCCCCTTCAACAAAGCAGCTCCTTCAACAGAACAGCTCCTTCAACAGAACAGCTCCTTCGACAGAGCAGCCCCTTCAACAGAACAGCCCCTTCAACAGAACAGCCCCTTCAACAGAACAGCTCCTTCAACAGAACAGCTCCTTCAACAGAGTAGCTCCTCTGACAGAGCAGCTCCTTCAACAGAGCAGCTCCTCTGACAGAGCAGCTCCTTCAACAGAGCAGCCCCTTCAACAGAACAGCTCCTTCAACAGAGCAGCTCCTCTGACAGAGCAGCTCCTTCAACAGAGCAGCCCCTTCAACAGAGCAGCTCCTTCAACAGAACAGCTCCTCTGACAGAGCAGCTCCTTCAACAGAGCAGCTCCTTCAACAGAGCAGCTCCTCTGACAGAGCAGCTCCTTCGACAGAGCAGCCCCTTCAACAGAACAGCCCCTTCAACAAAGCAGCTCCTTCAACAGAACAGCTCCTTCAACAGAGCAGCCCCTTCAACAGAGCAGCTCCTTCAACAGAACAGCTCATCTGACAGAGCAGCTCCTTCAACAGAGCAGCTCCTTCAACAGAGCAGCTCCTTCAACAGAGCAGCTCCTTCAACAGAGCAGCTCCTTCAACAGAACAGCCCCTTCAACAGAACAGCTCCTTCAACAGAGCAGCTCCTTCAACAGAACAGCTCCTCTGACAGAGCAGCTCCTTCAATAGAGCAGCTCCTTCAACAGAGCAGCTCCTTCAACAGAACAGCTCATCCGACAGAGCAGCTCCTTCAACAGAGCAGCTCCTCTGACAGAGCAGCTCTTTCAACAGAACAGCTCCTTCAACAGAACAGCTCCTCTGATAGAGCAGCTCCTTCAACAGAGCAGCTCCTTCAATAGAGCAGCTCCTCTGACAGAGAAGCTCCTTCAACAGAGCAGATCCTTCAACAGAGCAGATCCTTCAACAGAGCAGCTCCTTCAACAGAGCAGCTCCTTCAACAGAACCGCTCCTTCAACAGAACAGCTCCTTCAACAGAACAGCTCCTCTGACAGAGCAGCTCCTTCAACAGAGCAGCTCCTCTGAGTCCAGCTGGGCTGAATATTTATTTTAAAGCTCAGTCAGTTTCAGTCACTCAGGAGTTGTCGGTTCAGTTTTCCAGGTTGTGACGCTCGGCTGAGCAGAAGCTGCCTCTGTAACTCCTCTGGTTGCTCTGGGAGCAGAAACTCTCAGGTTCTGAGGCGACCGCTTGAACGCTCTGAGTTTCCACCGAGACCTGCGGAGCTCCATTTGAGTAAAAATCACAGTTTTTACCTGTAAACGTCTGAAACGTTCTTCGTGTGATTTTCTAGATTGAAGACGATGCTGAGATTCCTAAAACTCTGGTGAAGCTGAGGCGGACGCCCTCCGACGCCCCCCGCCCCGCCTCCACGCCGCCTGTCATCGCCGCTTCAGCCATCAACGACGAAGACGAGGAGGAGAAGATCATCGCCGAGCTGGAGGTTCGAGTCTGACCAGGCAGATTTCTGTTTTTATTAACGTGTTGGATTTTAACTGGAACGCACCGCGTTGTTTCACGAACTCCAAAGATATTTCAGAGAGCTCCGGTAAAAGACCCGCCCCGGTCCCGATCAAACGCCGGTGGGTCCAGGAGCAGAAAGGTAAAATAAAACCCGCCGGCTGCTTCAACTCCTCTGGATCTCTGCTGACTTTCCCTTTTTATTAACTTCTGTTTATTCCAACCTTCTGCTCTGAGTAAAGAACATTAACCTCCATAAATAAAAGAAATCTCAAAGTTCTGCAGAGCTGCGAGAAATTAACCCGGACTCCCCGGTAAAGATCAGAATCTGTCGCCCAACAGGAAGTCGGACTGATCAGTTAAATCTGCTTCTGTCTGTTTCGACAGGAATCTTTCTGTCAGAAGAACGCGTTTATCACGACTTCTCTTCATCACAGCTTTTATTAAAAAAACTGTTTGATGGAAAAACATCAGAAAGTCTTAATTTACTTTATTTAAAAAAAATATTTACATCCAATTAAACGTTGATATTAAAACAGACAAATCCAAATTACACAAATAGTTTGGTCCTTATTTACCTTCAGTCATGCAAACAGGAAGCTGACATGACATTTTAAATATTTTGCTAGCAGATCTCACTAAAAAAGATGTAAAGTTTTAGGAAAGTATTTGTTAGTTTTGACTTTTAATGTAATCAAATCTGAAAATAAAGTAAACTTCCTGCATCAAAACCGTCATCCTGGATGGGAAAGAAGAAATGTACGAGATACATAGAACCACAATGTATTATCTGAGTACACAACACTGAGTATGTCTGAGTACAGAATACTAAGTATAAAATCCTGACTATGTCCGAGTACAAAATACTGAGTAAACAATACAGAGGACATCAGAGTATAAAATACTGAGTATAAAATACAGAGTACGTCAGAGTTTAAAATACTAAGTATAAAATACAGAGTACATCAAAGTAAAAAATACTGAGTATAAAATACAGAGTACATCAGAGTATAAAAGAGTATAAAATACTGAGTATAAAATACAGTGTACGTCAGAGTAGAAAATACTGAGTACACCAGAATATAAAATACTGAGTATAAAATACAGAGTACATCAGAGTATAAAATACTGAGTATAAAATACGGAGTACATCAGAGTACAAAATACGGAGTATAAAATACAGAGTACATCAGAGTACAAAATACGGAGTATAAAATACAGAGTACATCAGAGTACAAAATACGGAGTATAAAATACAGAGTACGTCAGAGTGCAAAATACGAAGTATAAAATACAGAGTACATCAGAGTACAAAATACGGAGTATAAAATACGGAGTACATCAGCGTATAAAATACCAAGCATAAAATACAGAGTACGTCAGAGTATAAAATACTGAGTATAAAATACTGACTATGTCTGAGTACAGAATACTGAGTATAAAATACAGAGTACTGTTATGACCCGTAGAGTCAGAAACCTATTCAGTGGACGCAGGACACAGAAAAAGGTTTAAAAACAAATTTTATTAAAACTAAATAAGGTCTTCGGTCACTGGCGAGGTCATCTCAGGCAGCTTCCTCGGGTTTGGAGCTCACCGTCCATCTTCTGGCGCCCCACGTCATGAACAAAAACAAAGTGGCAACAAAAAGCTGGATCAGGTGTGCTGGCCAAACTGAAAATAACGCAGTCAGACCAGGCCAGCCCTGTACAGGGCCGTCGAAGCTGGTCCAAACAGCGGTCTACCTGTCCAAAACCACCAGTCCTAAATATAAACAAAAAGCAAAAACAGGACTACCAGGCCCACCTGATCATACAAAGTTATAAAAATAATGAGGAAACACCACAGCTGTCCTACAGACAGACACAACATCACAGCTCTATAAGCTGCGGAAAAAAAAAAAAAACACTTGAGCCTCAGAGGCTCATGTCCTCACCTCTCAGCAAAACTAGAGGTCACACAAGCACGATCAGTGCTCCAACACACACTCTCTACTCTAGATTAAACCAGAGTCCTCACGAGCGTGCACTTGCTCACTTCAACTCCTCACACAACTCTAGTCTGCACTAGAGCTCCCACATGAGCAATCCTTGCTCAACACATGTGCTGTTAGACAGCACCAGAACTCCAGAGCCTTAGCTCAAACATAACTCCCTTCTGGAGTACTCACCACACAGCCAGGGTGGACGGAGAACACCCCTGGTCCCAACAATCTGTTTTACAGATTCCTCTTCCTTCACCAGAAGCTTTGCTTCCCTTCACCAAACCTCCGCACCTCACAGTTCTCAGCCCAAGGCTTTTAAAGCTCCAGCAGGTGATGCAGCAGCTCTAATCAATCAAGCCTGATTAAAGGCTGGGTAAAAAAAAAAAAAAGCTTCCCAGCAGGCTGCAGGAATTACAGCAGGCTGCAGCCAACATAAACACAACATACATAACAAGTACATCAGAGTATAAAATACTGAGTATAAAATACTGACTACATCTGAGTACAGAATACTCAGTATAAAATACTGACTATGGCTGAGTACAGAATACTGAGTATAAAATACAGAGTACATCAGAGTATAAAATACTGAATATAAAATACTGACTGAGTACAGAATACTGAGTATAAAATACAGAGTACATCAGAGTATAAAATCCTGAGCATGTCTGAGTACAAAATACTGAGTATAAAATACAGAGTACATCATAGTATAAAATACTGAGTATAAAATACTGACTACATCTGAGTACAGAATACTGAGTATAAAATACTGACTATGTCTGAGTACAGAATACTGAGTATAAAATACAGAGTACATCAGAGTATAAAATACTGAGTATAAATTACAGAGTACATCAGAGTATAAAATACTGAGTATAAAATACTGACTGTCTGAGTACAGAATACTGAGTATAAAATAGAGTACATCAGAGTATAAAATCTTGAGCATGTCTGAGTACAAAATACTGAGTATAAAATACAGAGTACATCATAGTATAAAATACTGAGTATAAAATACTGACTACATCTGAGTACAAAATACTGAGTATAAAATACAGAGTACATCAGAGTACAAAATACTGAGTATAAATTACAGAGTACATCAGAGTATAAAATACTGAATATAAAATACTGACTGTCTGAGTACAGAATACTGAGTATAAAATACTGACTATGGCTGAGTACAGAATACTGAGTATAAAATACAGAGTACATCAGAGTATAAAATACTGAAATATAAAATACTGACTGTCTGAGTACAGAATACTGAGTATAAAATACTGACTACATCTGAGTACAGAATACTGAGTATAAAATACTGACTATGGCTGAGTACAAAATACTGAGTATAAAATACAGAGTACATCAGAGTACAAAATACTGAGTATAAATTACAGAGTACATCAGAGTATAAAATACTGAATATAAAATACTGACTGTCTGAGTACAGAATACTGAGTATAAAATAGAGTACATCAGAGTATAAAATCTTGAGCATGTCTGAGTACAAAATACTGAGTATAAAATACAGAGTACATCATAGTATAAAATACTGAGTATAAAATACTGACTACATCTGAGTACAGAATACTGAGTATAAAATACTGACTATGTCTGAGTACAGAATACTGAGTATAAATTACAGAGTACATCAGAGTATAAAATACTGAGTATAAAATACTGAGTATAAAATTCTGACTACAGTATGTCTGAGTACAGAATACTGTATAAAATACAGAGTACATCAGAGTATAAAATACTGAGTATAAAATACAGAGTACATCAGAGTATAACATACGGAGTAGAGCATAGTGTGTAGAGTAACAGCCCTCCTCAGCTCTGTCGTGTTTTTGCTGCACAGTTGATCTGAGCTCTTCTTCCTCGTCTTCTTCCTCGTCTTCTTCTCGTCTGAGTGTTTCAGTTTGTGGAACTTTATTCTGAAACTTTTTAACCAAATTAATAATTAGTTTGTAGAACATGTGATGAACGTTGAGCAGAGCCTGAAACCATTTGAGATCCTCCGGTTCTGGAGGTTAGAGCCAGAAGAATCAGCACGGTGCTGAAGATCAGCTGCAGACAGAAAAAACACAATCTGCTCGTGTTTTTAGACAAACCGAAAATAATTTAGATTCTAAATAAAACAAAATAAACATTTTCTGTTAAATGTAGTGAGATGCTGAAGAACTTGGTTAAAATATGCAGAAGATGCTGAGACTGCTGACGCTAAAGTAGTCAAATACTAGCCAAAAACTTGAAAGTAGCCAAAAGCTAGTTAGAATCTAAAAGTAGCCAACTGTTACTAAAAGCTAAAAACAGCAAAAAGGTACCTAGACAGAAAAAGAATAGCTAAAAATAGCTAAAGTCTAGCCCAAAACCAAAAGTAGAAAAAAATGATTGCTACATAATTAAAGTTACAAAAAAACAACAACTACAAGCTGAAAGTAGCCAAAAGCTAGCTTAAAACTGAAAGTAGCAAAAAGCAACAACACTTAAAGTAAACCCTTAGCAAAAAGAAGTATACTTAAGTTTAATTTATTTAGTATACTTGAGTACAAGTATAAGTATAAAAAGTACACTTCTCAATGTGTACTTGTAGTATACTATAAGTATATAGCTTTAATACTTCGTTGTACTAGATTGAGAAAAGTTAAGTTTATTTTGGTATACTTAAAGTATACTAGTAGTACACTTTTTATTAGACGTCCAATGCACTTGGTTTGCTGTNCTTCTCAATGTGTACTTGTAGTATACTATAAGTATATAGCTTTAATACTTCGTTGTACTAGATTGAGAAAAGTTAAGTTTATTTTGGTATACTTAAAGTATACTAGTAGTACACTTTTTATTAGACGTCCAATGTACTTGGTTTGCTGTGTACTTCTAGTTCATATTTTAGTTTATTTTAGTATACTTAAAGTATTCTAGCAGTACACTTTTTATTAGACTTCCAATGTACTTGTTGTGTACTTCTAGTTTATATTTTAGTTTATTGAAGCACACTTAAAGTATACTAGTAGTACACATTTAATTAGACTTCCAATGTACTTATTGTTTACTTATAGTTCAAATTTTACTTCATTGAAGTATACTTAAAGTATACCTCTAGTATACTTTTTCATATACTCCCAATGCACTTGTTATTTACTTCTAGTTTACAGTTTAGTTTATCATTTAAGTTAACATTTTTGAATTTCTAAAACTAATACCATGTTGTCATTGAAATTGTTAGGTTACACTTATAAGTTTGCTTAGTAATACGTGCAAAATACTATTTAAATGCTAAAAATTACTTTCTAAAAGTATTCTGAAAGATGTGTTTACAAAGTCATAAAACAAGGTCTTGAGAACTTCAATATTTTTATATAAAATTAAGGTGCAGCTCAAGAACAGTTTACAAAACAGCAGCGTTTAAAATGAATCCCTACCAAGTTTTAAAAATTGAAAGGAAAAGGTGCACATTTGCATTTCAAGGTGTAAACATAAAGTCCAGAAAAATGTGTGCATTTGCTTAAACAAAGCAAAAATAGTGTCTCCAACTGGAAACTGAAGTCTTTCCTTTTCAGAAGGCATCTTCATGCCCAAAGTAAAAAGGGCCAGCTAAATGTACGTAGAGACAAATGTTCATTTGAAGCAGCTGTAAACGACAATGACGAGGTCTTTGTATAGTTTTTATCTAGAATATATTTTATAACTGAAGGAAAATTAAAGTAACAACTAAACGTGACGAGGCGGCTGGAGGCTACAGAACCAAACCGAAGAAAAACTGAAACCTCTTTTGTTCTCGGCTCCCACAGAACAGTAGCATCTCTCCGGGTCCGACGAAGGGTCCGACCGTGGCGGCCCGACTCAAACACCTCCAGCAGGGGAGCCTGGAGAGACCCAAAGGGCGCCGGCAGAAAGAGGACTTCCCCCAAGTCCAGGGCCAGCAGCAGGTATTCCACTTCTAAAAGCTGCTTCTCTTCCTGCTGTCGCTGAGGAAACCTCCTCCTCCTCCCCAAGGACTCCAAGGCACAAACTGATTCACCTCCTCTTCATCTCTGCGTTACACCAGAGTCCGGCTGAGTTTAAGACGTCCAGTTTTTGTTGGGTGTGGTTTCCTGACGGGGTCTGGTGATGATTTCTGGTTCAGATGATTGTTCCACTCGGTCTGTTCTTCTTGTTGCCTTCAAACTGCCGTGATGCTGCGACGCCTCATCCACAAACACAAAAACTACATGTTGAACATGACCCGAAGACGGGTTTAGATATAAAAAATATATATGTATATTAACAGAACATAAAACATCCATCTAAATTCATGCCATGTATCTAATTTTTTTTTATTAAGAAACTTTATTTTTCTATTTATAGATAGGGTCAGACGTCCACAGATTTAAATGTAATATTTATAAAAACCCTACCATATTTACCAAATTATCAAAAAGTATAAGATAATTTTCATTTGTGTTGCATTAAAAGCACAACTGGAAATTTTAATTATTAAAACCAAAACGTGGTCAGCTGATGAGTCTTGATCCTTTCATATCATTTTTTTTTTTTTAGAAAGAAACATTAACTTGCTCATAAATTTATTTCAAACAATGTTCTATTGAGATATTAACTATTTCCGGGCAGTATTTGTACTGAATACGAACGTTACTCATTTAAAAAAAAAACTACAGATGTTAGTTAAAACAATTCATTCAGAGTCTGCAAAGTTTTTAGAATGAATGTTTTTTATTTATTCATAAAAACTCATTAGCATCACATTACAGCCGTTAGCATCCTGTAACAGCTGTTAACATTATGTAACAGTTATCATTTAACAGCTGTTGGCATTGTGTAACAACTGTTGGCATTGTGTAACAGCTGTTGGCATTATGTAACAGCTGTTAATATTATGTAACAGTTATCATTTAACAGCTGTTGGCATTGTGTAACAACTGTTGGCATTGTGTAACAGCTGTTGGCATTGTGTAACAGCTGTTGGCATTATGTAACAGTTATCATTTAACAGCTGTTGGCATTATGTAACAGCTGTTAACATTATGTAACAGTTATCATTTATATAGCTGTTGGCATCGTGTAACAGCTGTTAACATTATGTAACAGTTATCATTTAACAGCTGTTGGCATTATGTAACAGCTGTTAACATTATGTAACAGTTATCATTTAACAGCTGTTGGCATTATGTAACAGCTGTTAACATTATGTAACAGTTATCATTTAACAGCTGTTGGCATTATGTAACAGCTGTTAACATTATGTAACAGTTATCATTTAATAGCTGTTGGCATCGTGTAACAGCTGTTAACATTATGTAACAGTTATCATTTAACAGCTGTTGGCATTTTGTAACAGCTGTTAACATTATGTAACAGTTATCATTTAACAGCTGTTGGCATTATGTAACAGCTGTTGGGATTATGTAACAGCTGTTGGCATTATGTAACAGCTGTTGGCATTATGTAACAGCTGTTGGCATTATGTAACAGCTGTTAATATTATGTAACAGTTATCATTTAACAGCTGTTGGCATTATGTAACAGCTGTTAACATTATGTAACAGTTATCATTTAACAGCTGTTGGCATTATCTTACAGCAGCTAATACCATGTATCAGCTGTTGGCATTATGTAACAGTTGTTGGCATTATGTAACAGCTGTTGGCATTATGTACCAGCTGTTGGCATTGTGTAACAGCTGTTGGCATTGTGTAACAGCTGTGGGCATTATGTAACAGCTGTTAACATTATGTAACAGTTATCATTTAACAGCTGTTGGCATTATGTAACAGCTGTTACATTATGTAACAGTTATCATTTAACAGCTGTTGGCATTATCTTACAGCAGCTAATACCATGTATCAGCTGTTGGCATTATGTAACAGTTGTTGGCATTATGTAACAGCTGTTGGCATTATGTAACAGCTGTTGGCATTGTGTAACAGCTGTTGGCATTGTGTAACAGCTGTTAACATTATGTAACAGTTATCATTTAACAGCTGTTGGCATTATGTAACAGCTGTTAACATTATGTAACAGTTATCATTTAACAGCTGTTGGCATTATCTTACAGCAGCTAATACCATGTATCAGCTGTTGGCATTATGTAACAGTTGTTGGCATTATGTAACAGCTGTTGGCATTATGTAACAGCTGTTGGCATTGTGTAACAGCTGTTGGCATTGTGTAACAGCTGTTGGCATTGTGTAACAGCTGTGGGCATTATGTAACAGCTGTTAACATTATGTAACAGCTGTTAACATTATGTAACAGTTATCATTTAACAGCTGTTGGCATTATGTAACAGCTGTTGGCAAATGTAACAGCTGTTAACATTATGTAACAGTTATCATTTAACAGCTGTTGGCATTATGTAACAGCTGTTGGCATATGTAACGGCTGTTGGCATTGTGTAACAGCTGTTAAAATCATGTAACAGCTGTTAACATTATGGAACAGTTATCATTTAACAGCTGTTGGCATTATGTAACAGCTGTTGGCATTATGTAACAGCCGTTGGCATATGTAACAGCTGTTGGCATTATGTAACAGCTGTTGGCATTATGTAACAGCTGTTGGCATTATGTAACAGCTGTTGGCATATGTAACAGCTGTTAACATTATGTAACAGTTATCATTTAACAGCTGTTGGCATTATGTAACAGCTGTTGGCATATGTAACGGCTGTTGGCATTGTGTAACAGCTGTTAAAATCATTTAACAGCTGTTAACATTATGGAACAGTTATCATTTAACAGCTGTTGGCATTATGTAACAGCTGTTGGCATTATGTAACAGCTGTTGGCATATGTAACAGTTGTTGGCATTGTGTAACAGCTGTTAAAATCATGTGACAGCTGTTAAAATCATGTGACAGCTGTTAACATTATGTAACAGTTATCATTTAAAAGCTGTTGGCATTGTGTAACAACTGTTGGCATATGTAACAGCTGTTAAAATCATGTGACAGCTGTTAAAATCATGTGACAGCTGTTAACATTATGTAACAGTTATCATTTAAAAGCTGTTGGCATTGTGTAACAACTGTTGGCATTATGTAACAGCTGTTAACATTATGTAACAGTTATCATTTAACAGCTGTTGGCATTATGTAACAGCTGTTAACATTATGTAACAGTTATCATTTAACAGCTGTTGGCATTATGTAACAGCTGTTAACATTATGTAACAGTTATCATTTAACAGCTGTTGGCATTATGTAACAGCTGTTAACATTATGTAACAGTTATCATTTAACAGCTGTTGGCATCGTGTAACAGCTGTTAAAACATGTGACAGCTGTTAAAATCATGTTACAGCTGTTAACATTATGTAACAGTTATTATTTAAGAGCTGTTGGCATCGTGTAACAGCTGTTAAAACATGTAACAGCTGTTAAAATCATGTGACAGCTGTTAACATTATGTAACAGTTATCATTTAACAGCTGTTGGCATCGTGTAACAGCTGTTAGTGTCATGTTACAGCTGTTAAAATCATGTTACAGCTGTTAACATTATGTAACAGTTATCATTTAACAGCTGTTGGCATTGTGTAACAACTGTTGGCATCGTGTAACAGCTGTTGACATTGTGCAACAGCTGTTGGCATCGTGTAACAGCTGTTAGTGTCATGTTACAGCTGTTAACATTATATAACAGTTATCATTTAACGGCTGTTGGCATCGTGTGACAGCTGTTAAAATCATGTGACAGCTGTTTACGTTATATAACAGTTATCATTTAACAGCTGTTAGTGTCATGTTACAGCTGTTAACATTATGTAACAGTTATCATTTAACAGCTGTTGGCATCGTGTAACAGCTGTTAACTTTTCACCCAAACCTCCACAGGTCTCTGAATTCATTGATGAAAACAACAAACGTCCATACGTCCTGTGAAGACGTCGTCTTGACAGAGACACAGTCCGTGTGTCTTCACTGAGACGAAGCGTCTGCAGACGCTCCATGTTTAAACAGATGTTTGTTTTTCGTCTGGCGGCTCATGTTTCGAGCGGCGGCAGACTGAAGGGGTCGGAGAGTTCAACTCCTGAAGTCTCATTCAGAGCTCTGGGCTCCTCATGGTCCTCCCTAACCTGCTGCTGCCCTCGGGTCAAAATGACCCCTCAGACCTGCTTTAAAACATTTTGACCCAACGGCAGCTGGAGGGTTAACTTCTCTCCTTTTTTCTGTTTCTCCATCTTTACCTCCTCTTCTTCCTCAGTTTATTCCTCGTTTCCTTTTCCTCCTTACGACACCTTTTTATCTCCTGAGAGTTTCCTCTGCAGCTCAGATCATCCTCTCCTTGTTCCCTCCTTCGTCTCCTTGTTCCCTCCTCTGTCTCCTTGTTCCCTCCTTCATCTCCTTGTTCCCTCCTCTGTCTCCTTGTTCCCTCCTCTGTCTCCTTGTTCCCTCCTTCATCTCCTTGTTCCCTCCTTCATCTCCTTGTTCCCTCCTCTGTCTCCTTGTTCCCTCCTCTGTCTCCTTGTTCCCTCCTTCATCTCCTTGTTCCCTCCTTCGTCTCCTTGTTCAAGTCAGCAAGGAAATCTACAAAACACAATAATGAACAGAAAACAGAGAACAGACGAAAAAACATTGTCATCCCTTATGTTGCTGGACTATCAAAGAATTTCAGAAGGATTTTCAACAAACACAACATCCCAGTACATTTCAAACACAGCAGGACTCTCAGACAAAGGCTGGTGCATCCTAAGGACAAAACACCCACACACAAACAGAGTGGTGTAGTGTATGTGGTCCAGTGTAGTGAGGACTGTCTAGACCTCTACATTGGGGAAACTAAACAGCCAATTTACAGACGAATGTCCCAACACAGGAGAGCCACCTCCTCTGGACAAAACTCAGCTGTTCAACTCCACCTCACGGACAAGGGACACTCATTTGAGGACCAGAATGTGCAAATTTTGGACCGAGAGCACAGATAGTTTGAGAGGGGTGAGAAAGGAAGCTGTTTATGTTAAGAGAGAAAGGCCTTCTCTTAACAGAGGAGGAGGTCTCAGATTCCATCTTTCAAAAACATATAATGCAGCTTTAAATTTGATTCCCGGACGGTTCACACCTGATGGGAACAGAGGATCTGCTTCTGTGAATTAGACTAACAAAGACCTTAAGAAACTCCTACTGTTAAGTTGTGAGGTGTGATTTGTCAATTTACATAGGTATGTGTATATGTTATCTCAGCCTTTAAAGCAGGGGTCCCCAAACATTTTCCTGTGATGGCCACATAACTTTTCCCTTCTCTGGTGAGGGGCCGGAGTCAGTTTGTAACAGGAAAAATTTGTGACGATTGCAGTAGTGCCTAAATGTAAAAATATATTGTTTTCCAGAAAGCACAATCAAATAACCCTCTCTGGGTTCTTCACAGAAAAAAATCCAGGAAATAAACACTATTTATTAAATAAATAATAACCAAATAACCCTCTCTGGGTACTTCACAGAACAAAAGGGCATTTAACATAAACTTTCTGTTGTGCTGTGTACAACAACCGAAAATATCCTCCCCCATCGTAGTCCCTTTGAGACTTTGGAGGGCGGCCAGCTCCTCGCACATCTCAAAGTTTGCACTAACTCTGCAAATAAAAATGAGCAGCTGCGCGGTGTCCTGCACGTCCTTGCTCTCATCCAGTGCTAATGAAAAAATGCAAATTATTTCGTCTTCTGCTGCAGCTGGGCATATACATTACCCCCGATTTGTTCAATGCGTCTGGTGATTGTACTCGCTGATAGACTCACAGCATTAAAGGGTTATCATTAAAATCATTAAAGACATATTTCTTCTCGGGACACACCTCCTCCACGACAGCGTTCATGCATTTCTTGACAAACTCTCCATCAGTAAAAGGTTTACCGCTGCTTGCTATCAGTTGAGCAACCCAAAAGCTGGCCCAAACAGATGACTGATTCAGCTGAGCTTGGCATACAAATGTATTCTGCTGAGCTAACAGTCCACTTTTTAGCTTTGAGAGTTTGCTCGCATTTGGCCTTGCAAGCTATCATACTTTTTTCATTCATTCAACCTTTATTTATACAGGCTAGCCTCGTTGAGTCACGGGGACTCATTTACAAGAGGGACCTGTCTCACTCACACCAAACAACCATCCACTCTCACACTCACACCTAGGGTCAATTTAGAGTCACCAATCAGCCTAACACTTGTCTTTGTGACGGGATTCATAGTGTCGCCGCAGATTGTATTCTTTGAATACCATCACCGCCTCTTGACAGATGACACAGACAACCTTTTCTTTGCATTGAACAAAAAAATAATTGTTTGTCCACTGTAACTTAAATGCCCTTCATTCTGAGTCAATTTTTCTCTTACCTAATCTTTTCATCATTATTCCGTTCAGTCTTTGTGAGGGGCGGGTTAAGAATTTTTTCTGGGGGTTGCCAACTAGGGGCACAGACCGCAGAAGGGTGGAACACAATAAATTAAATGTGGAACAATAGTTCAAAATAGTTCATAACTAAGGAACATTTTATTGCAAAAGTCCAACTTTATTATCAAATACAAATACACATAAGAAAAAAATCTAAATGCTCTCTGGTATTGTTCTGGGAGCCTGACCAATGCCCCACGAGCCGTAATTTGGGGACCACTGCTTTAAAGCATTACTTCCAACTCTTCTCTTTGAATTGAGAAAGCTCCTCGGATGAGAAGCGAAACGTCTTCTGTTACTAATAAAGTCCAGTTGTTTCTGTCTTGAACACCTTTTTTATTTTATCATGTCCTGGATGACTGAGAATCTTCACCAGCATATCATACAGCATGTATATGTACAGGAGCAACAACATTTTACTTGCATGGGCTCCTCAGAACAGGAGGGGCTTGGTTCCGTCTAACCCACTAACATGGAAAAAAGACACTACTGAGGAAGACACTACTTCACCAGATTATCTAAAGGACATTCTTGCACCATATTCATCCACCCGGTCTCTTCGATCACAGAACAGTAATCTCCTTCACATTCCTCGAACCAAATTAAGGACCATGGGAGACCGGGCATTCTGTGTGGCTGCCCCCTGCCTATGGAACTCCCTCCCTGACTACCTGAGAGCTCCACAGTGACTGGTTGACTTTAAAGGAGCTGTAAGTAACTTTTCTAACAATGTTTTTTTTTAACATTTTTTAAACATATTTCTTCATTCTGTCACTACCTCCTGACATACTGATTTTAGACAAGTAATCTCTAAAAAAAA
>JBBPBX010074609.1:0-11963 GCA_038048925.1 Garcialebias charrua
TGATACTCAGGCATACGGAGTATACCCACTAGAAAAGCTTAAGAATTTCAGTATACCCACTTAAAAGTGCCCAATGACACATGACTTATCATTAGACACGTGTCATGATACGTTAAACGGCAGTTGAACGCTTCCGAAACAATCTAACGGTATGCAACGCTGTGCTTTGATACTGTTGCATAAATTCTCTAACATGATTTTAATACAAAGCCAACTGTTGTACAATGTTTGTTGTTCATTTATTCATATATAAACATAAGAAAAAAATTGGAAATGTTCAATACGCTTAAAAATCAAAATATATTAACGATTACATTGTACTAACCAGTGTACTTTGGTTTCTAAGCACAGTATACCCACTACAAAAATGTAGACTACACCACTGACCTAAAGATTTTTTGGTGGAGTTGGGGGGTAATCAGGAGAGGGTTTCAGTGGACCGTTTGAAACCAGCTCATGTTTTGTTGGGGGTTCCGGTTGAGTTTGCTCAGCCACCTCGTTGTGGCCATCCCCCAATTTATTTGCCCACTCTTTCAGGTTGTTCCCCTACAGCTGAGTTACCTATAGGTGAACAGTTAAGTGGCAGTTGGTGCGGAGAGTCTCCTTCAACTTCAACACCCGTCACTGTGAAGAGTAGCCATCATGGCCACCTTGTCAAACTCCCTAGCCGTTACCGTTAGGTATTTCATTCATTTATTTGTTGTTTTACACCTGTTTCACAATTTGTGTTTTTGGTGTTTGTGACATTCTGTGTGTTCAGGGGGGCCTGTGTGGCGGACACAAATGTATATATTTAATGTCAGAATGTGCGCTTATTGTGAAAGGGACAGAATATAAAGAGCATTTTGGCGGTATTTCAGTTGTTCTCCTGAGCTTGATGTTGGAAGACATTGAGAATAAATCGAGACTCAAGGTACTTTTCGTCTCTTTCTGCCGACTTCCTCAAAAGAATATAAAAAAAATACCAACAATTAAATTATAAACAGGTCAGGTGAAAACAAAAACATTAAAGAATTTGTTGTGGTGCAGGATTAATTTTATTGTCTTATGTGTAGAAAGGGGGAGGAGTTGAAAAGTTTGATAGCCACAGGGAGGAAGGACCTACTGTGGCATTCTGTGGAGCACCTCGGTGGTCTCAGTCTGCAAATGAAGGTGCTGCAGTAAGAGTCCAGTGTGTCATGCAGGGGGTGTGACATGTTGTTCAGGATCTGGAGCAGTTTCCTCAGCATCGTCTGCTCAGACACCTCTGTCAAAGACTGCAGGTCCACTCCCAGAACTGAGCCAGCTCTCCTGATCAGATGATCAAGTCAGTTGGCGTCAGCTTTCTTCACCCTGCTGCCCCAGCACACCACAGTGTAGAAGATGAGGCTGGAGACCACTGAGTGGTAAAACATCTGCAGCATGGTCCTGTAGATGTTAAAGCTGCACTACTGTATGTAACTTTGTAGTGCAGTCTGTAACTTTTCTAACAATATATTTTACCATATTTCTTCACTCTGTCACTATCTACCGACAGACTGGTGTTAGACAAAGTAATCTCTGAAAAAAACTATAGTCCCCTTGCTTCTCTATCAGCATTTATAAAAACACTAAAAACACAGAGTGACCCGCCGTTAACCAGCCAATAAAAACAGAGTTTGTAACCAGCCAATAAAAACAGAGTTTGTAACCAGCCAATAAAAACAGAGCTTGAATTTGAATCAGCCAATAAAAACAGAGCTTGAATTTGAATTTCAGCAGAGCAAGGGGGGCAGAGCCATATATGGCTCTGAGGGGGAGGGAGCAGAATGCTTTGCCTGTTGAAAATATTTCTAAGTTCTGTGCTCTACAGAAAGTTACACATAGCACCTTTAAAGGACATGAGTCTACTCAGAAGAAAAAGGAGACGCTGCCCTTTCTTGTATATCTAGATACGTTCACTGTTTACATTTATTACTACTGTTTACATTCATTACTACTGTTTACATTTATTACTACTGTTTACATTTACACTACTTTTTATATCTACACTACTGCTGATATATATATATATATATATATATATATATATATATATAATATTTTTTTTTACTAGCCTTATTGCATATGCCACTTTACCTCTATACCAATATCAACTACCTCATACATATACTGTGTACATAAACTTCATATGCTGCTTTGTCACTCTATTACAAATGTCAATGCCAGAACTTTCATTTTATTTTATAGATATACTTTTTACACTTTTATACTACTATGCAAAAAACTCAGGACAGTATTACACTTTTTATTATTTCATTTTATGCTTATGTTTATTAAATGTTTAGTGTTTTAGTGTTGGTGTAACTTTTCATACTTTCATACTACTACTATGCAAAAACTACTATGCAAAAACTCAGGACAGTATTACACTTTTATTATTTCATTTTATGCTTATGTTTATTAAATGTTTCAGTGTTTTAGTGTTTAAATGTTTACTGTTGCACCGAGGGACAGAGAAATGCAATTTCAATCCTGTGTATGTTCTGTACATATTGCAGTTTTGACAATAAAGTTGACTTTGACTTTGATATATCTAGACATCATCTGGATGAGGCAATTCTGTATCAAAGACTGCACTAGACTGGTTTAAGTCTTACCGTTATGATAGGAATTTCTCTGTAAACCTTGGAGAATCTGTTTCCTCCTCTGCCACCCCGTCACAGTTGAAGTTCCCCAAGGACCTTTTTCTTGGACCTATCTCATCATGCTTCCCTAATGCTCTATCTTTAGAAAATCTAACATCTAATTTCATTCCTAAGCACCTGACCCTCATTTCCACTTACTTTTTTTTTTTTTTTTACGTTTTTGTTTGTTTTGGATGCAGGGCAGCTGATGAATATCTTCAACAGTTACTGTGTGAAAGGCAGGGTACAGTCTGAACAGTCCGTCACAGGGCCAAACAGTGACAAATGAAACAAACAATCATTCACACTCACTCACACCTAGAGATAATTTAGAGTTGATAATTCCTTTAACGAGCATGTTTTTGGTCTGTAGGAAGAAACCATAGTATGAAGAGAAAACACATGCATGCTCAAGGGAACATGTACTGTAAGCGCTACAAAGACAATCTGGTGAACTTGTAACCTTCTTGCTGTGATGCAACAATTAGTTGAAGCTAAATCATTATTTTTCTTTGACATCACTTTTAGATTCTGTCACTTATGTATGGCTGAAAATGTTCTAAATTTCAGTGAGAATGAAACTAAAGTAACTGTTTTTTGTTTACGTTGAAACCACAGTTCTTCTCTTAGAGATATGGGTAGCCTGAAACCATGGCAGAGTCTCATGTAAGACAATTTGGGAGTGATATTTGATTTTAATTTTAACCTTGAGAAACGAATTAGTTTTGTAATAAAGACATCCTATAGAATTATCTCTTTATTTTATTTAAGAGACTTTTTGGATCACACTGCAAAGTATTGCCTTTTGTTCTGTTTTTATCGTGTTTAGCATTTAACAATAAAAGTGTGTGACGCACACTTCATTATTCACAGAATTAAAGCTAGATGAAGACTTGCAATACCCCCTGATGAGAACATGGAGATTCAACACCATCTGCTATTAGTTCTCCTCCCTTTAACCATGCACCCGTTCCTTTGAAGAGGTATTTTTAAAGGGATTCAAACGCAATGCTAAATAGCTGTCAGAGCCGACTCTAATATTCAACCAGAATGCAAATGTACAAAGCAACAAAAAAAAAAAGGAAGGAAAATTACAAGACATGCTGCTGTCCTTTCTGTACCGTTCTCCGAGTTAAGGGACCAACTGGTCGCCAAGCTGTGACTCCACAACTCAACACAGACCTGTAACAGCCAAGTCTCTACATGACACATCTGTTTCTCCACAGTGTAAATACATAGCTGCAGTTCAGACTCAAGTGTCTTACATATTAAGTGTGTTGAGACGTTTAGCTTTTTCTGGTCTGTGGTCATGTCTTCAGATAAACAAGGTGAGTTGATTACAATATGGTTTCTAAAAAAAATGGTAAAGCACGAGGCCAAGCATGACATCTGTAATTAGAATTAGTTGTTGTTGTCATAATGATTAATGACATAATTATTGAATGATTAAGTGACAAATTAAGATGGTCTTTGTTTTTGCTTAGATTTTGTTTTAAAGTTTTTATAGTTGATTGGCCTCTCTTCTGCACAATGTTTTGCAGGAGGCTAGGTAATATGTCACCCTGTTATTGCTGTGGTTATTATTTTGAAGATTCATTTGTGTTGTTACAGTATCTTTTATTTCACAAACACATGAAAGATTTATACATTTCCATCTATGCTAGTCCTGTTAAATAGACAAGAGGTCTTTCATCAATCAGAAATACTTTTTGTTTTCTGACAATTTCTACTTGAGCATATGTTATTAGAAGAAGAAAAAAAAGTTCTGCCTTTTAGAATTTACCCATTCTGGCTTCTTCAAAGAGACATAAATCCCTTAATTCTTTGAACCTGGTTGGGAAAGAAGGTTGAAGCTGCATACTTTCTTGACATGGCTTTCTCAGACTTAAGAGAAACAGCATGAGATAATCAATACACTTTCTTTTCAACTCCTCGGAGATTGAGCTCGGGTATACCTCACACTATACAGCCTGATTTTTCTTATGAGGTTCAGCAAGAAGGCTCATCATTCTGATATTGTTGTGAAACACTGGGATTAATGATCAATTGATGTATTGTTTGGGACAGTTTATAGGAAGTTTGTTAATCAATATACTTACAGTTAAAAAGATTAACTTGTTACATACTGTACATGTTTCACATTTTTGTGTAAAGTAAGTTTCCATACATTTGACTGGTTTGAATTTTGTTCAAGTTCTTGTGTTAGTTTAATTAGAGGGAAAATTAACTGGTTCTAATCAGCACACATTAATAATGAAACATTCAGTGTGTACAAAATATGGACAAAATAAATTGACTGATAAGCTATGCCTCTGTGAAAAGATTATCTTTGTTATCCTTTAGTTTTTTGTCAACAATAATGAACAATCCAAAAAATGACAGTTCCACTGTTGTGAAACAATTTTGATAAAATAGACAGGGTATTGTTTGGTGAAAAATGCCTTTTTATAAAATATATGACAGCAGCAGTTCACCGGTGCTGATGTGAAATCAGTTTAGTGTTCTAGACAACTTCTCACAAGAGCTTTGCTGTATCCCTTTTAGAAGTCTTTTTGACACATTGAATGTCAGTGTGGTAGAGAGATTAATCGGTGGTCCTGCTGTGAGTTGTCAATAGAATGCCTCAGGAAGAGTCATATCAGCATAATAAGAATCCTTTTTCAGGACACATGTCATGTTCAGTGAACACAAACTCCCCTTGGCTTCTCTTTTGAAAGCGGATCATTGCATCTTTCTGTGTCTAAAGATCAGACTTAACATCATGGCAAACTATGACGATCATTGGCAGCCTAACACTGTAAGCCACAGGGGGTTGGATAAGGTGTATTTAAAAGATATCCATCAATATAGCATAAGACACAGCAGGGGGCAACCACAAGTTGGCTGCCATCGGCTTACAGCAGGAGAAATAAAATAGTTCTTCAGAACGCATAGAAGTTCCTCTTATCTTGAAAGGAACAAAAGATAGCCAACAAGTCCATATAGCGTCATAGGTTGTTTGTTCATGCTGTTTATTAAATGCACCTCATGGAACCTCTACAAGATGAGAGTAGGCTATTGTACATGTGGGGCCATCTACAACCATAGCATAATATGACAGGTAACCATGAAAATCTTTTGACCAATGGTAATTTAATATTATTTCAAACTGAGTAAAGGTCAGTGTTAATTTAATAGGACAGGGCAGTATTTTTAAACATATCTGGGATTTTAAAAAAAAAACAGCCTCCTTAAGTCTTATTTCTTTGTAACATTGTTTAAGATTAAAATTTAATTTGAATTTACCTATCAATATACATTTACTTTTTCTTTGCTCCCTTTCTCAGGGGCCGCAACAGTGAATTTGCATGAAGATTTGATGATTGTTTTTACGCCAAATGCCCTTCCCAATTCAACCACAGACCACTGAGCTATCGCAGCCTACATGGAGCAGAGAGGTGCCAACTACGGCACCCAAGGTGCATAAAGGGGGCTTTAAGGTCTTGCTCAAAGGCCCACAAGGGGTTTAATGAGAGTGGAGGCAGATATGGATGTATCACATTTCCCACCCATTTATTTTATTGTCAGGGGATTCAAACAAGCCACCTTTGGACCACAGGCTCACCTTCTCTAAATTCTGTGCCACCCACATAAACACTTTTTTTTGCCCTACACTTGGGCATTTCCATTTCACTTTAACTGTTGTTCCTGACTACACTAGAGAGGCCAGATAACACGAGAGTTCTGTGCAGTTAGCTGCCCATATAATTGCACTCTTCTGAACAGAGACATCTGAGGTTGTTCCTGGAATCTGTTGGAGCCTCTTTTTCAGATTTAGGGTCTCAGCACTGCGTTTTCCAATGACCACTGGGATTATTGACACCTTGACTCGCCCCACCTTCTGTAGTTCCTCTTACAGTCCTGGGCATTTCTCAAGCTTCTTATGCTTCTTCTTCCTGACGTTACATCATCATCATCATCAACTTTATTCGACAGACTCGTGGTCCACAAAAAAACATAACACATACCGAAAAAAATAAAAAGAATAAAAATATATATAATAAAAAATAAAATCTACAGCCATGATGTTACAGCTATATCTATCACCACTGCTTTCCTCTCTAATTTGTAGATCACCAATGTTGGTTTGGTTAGCATCACCTGTTTGCCACTTTGGATCTGGAAGTCCCACATTATCTTAGCATATGCCATTATACACCAGCTTTGGTGGCATCTCCCACTTTGACTGTTAACCCAGCAGAATAAAGGAGTTCTCCGCTGGTGCCCCTTCCAGCACCCCAAGGTCTCCAAGAAGGTCGGATACTCCGAACTGCCATTTGGCACGTAGGTACAAACAACAGTCAGAGCCCGTCCCCACATCCGAATATGCAGGGAAGCCGCCCTCTCATCCACCATCTCATCCACCAGGACAAACTCCAGCACACAGGCACTAAGTCGGGGAGCTAAGAGTAGAGCCATACCAGCTCGGCATCTCTAATCATGGGCAACTCCAGAGTGGAATAAGGTCCAGCCCCTCTCAAGGACATTGGTTCCAGAGCCCCGGTTGTGCATCGAGATAAGCCCAACTATATCTGGTTGGTACCTCTCAACCTCACACACAAGTTCAGGTTCCTTCCCCACCAGAGAGGTCACATTCCATGTCCCAAGAGCCACTTTGGTAAGCTAGGGTCAGAACATCAAGGCATCAGCCTTTGGCTACTGCCCATGCGTCATGCACCCGCCTCATATATTTTTATTATTGTGATGATGATGATGATCATAATCATAATCATCATTATTATTATTATTATTATTATTATTATTATTATTATTATTATTATTATTATTATTATTATTATTATTAATAATAATAATAATATAGTCAATAAAATAAAGGACTTTTAAAAAGTTAATATGCAAATGAAAAAATTTCAGACATGTTGTATAAACTGCAGAAAACATCAGTTTTCTTTAAAAATAAAGAAATTCAAAATAATTAATAAGTGTAAAAGGTGTAAAAAAACATGTTTGTTTTATGTTTTTAATATACTTTTTTGTATATCTCATTCTACAAGAAAAAAAGAAGTTAGATGCTGCATCCTAATCCCATCTCCCTCTCTAATACACCATGTTAGATTTTAGAGGGCCTGTTAAATTGTTTCAGGATGATGTAATGAATGTGGACATTTGGTGGAGCAGAGAACTGTTGGAGAAAGTCCTTACTGCAAGACAGAAACAAATGAAGAGAAAAGAGAAACATTCAATGAACAGGGGAGAGAGATAAAAGTAAAACAACAGGGAGATTGGTAGCAACAGATATTTTTAACACAATATGACTAAACAAAGTTTTTTTCCCTTTTTTTTTAAATAGAGAAAGAAAAGATAGAAAGTAAGACAACAAAACAACAATTATCCACAAAAAGAGCACAAGGCAATCACACACAACCTCCGTCCGCAATCCTGCAAAGCACATGACAGAACACAGCAACAAAATATACATGCATAAAGACTGATAATATTCATGACCTTGCGGTAGATTTCTATAAATAAACATACCCATACCTACAAATATATATACAGTATACATACATATGCATTCATATCACATATCCATCTACATATCTGCATATGATATCTACATACATCCCTGCATCCATTTGTGTGTGGTTGTGAGCATGCATAAGTGAATAAGGTTCCTCCAATAGAACATTCAGCAGCGACTGTGAAGCATCAGAGATCCGTCCCTCCAAAGCCAGAGGCAGAAGAAGGGGCGATCAAAGCCCAAGACCCCAAGAAGGACCCCGAGCCCAGAGTCCCCAGGGCCACCCGAACAGGAAGAGTCACTCGCCCACTCCCCAGATCCGACCAATGGGAAGAACCGGACGAGCTCCACCAGCGGCCACACACAATGACCCCCGGGGGGCCAACAGCGACAAGCCCACAGGCCCTCGCCAGAGCCCGCTGCACCGACGTAGCCCCAGGACCGGTCACCGAGGCCAGGGGACGCTCACCCCTCAGGCCCAGACCCGATAGGACCAGAGGATCCGAGCCCCATCAGGCAGCCACCAGGCCAAGCGCCCAACCCCCAAAAACAACAGCAAGGGCCCCCAGCCCGCCCGCAGGCAAAAGGACATCCACTCGGGGGCCACGTGGCAGGAGCGCAACATCAAGTAGCCTTAGATGTAACAGAGAGGGGGCAGCCCAAATCCCAACCTGACAATTAGACATTCATACACAGACACACTCACTCAGACCCACCCTCATCCTTACTCACACAAAGACAAACAATAACGAGACGTTCCATTCATAATCCCGATGCACACTCTATACCCCCTAGGTCCAGATACGTACCTGCCCCCTACATTGGGGAGCCCGTACCCAAAACCCAGGAGGTAGACCCATTCATTCTGGGGTGGAGAGTAGCCGACATCCAAGAATCGGCCCAACCCTCTCCCTGCCGACAGGACACGACACCCGAGCCCAAGCAGCCCCAGGGAGAGCGGAATGCCAGCCCCGCCCACGGCAAACCCCCAGGCCCAGAACCCCCCACATCCCAGGACAACCCCTGACGGCACACCCCCAGAATGACCGCCAGGCAACCAGGGGGGTAAGAGAAAAATAAATAAATAATATATATATATATATAAATAAATACATAAATAAATAAAATTGAAATTAACAAATCTAGACCCCGACACACCCACCCCCGTCCCCAAATGTGCTGTTGGTGAGTGTTGTTGTAAAGTGTACTTAAAAAGGAAAGAGAAGGAGCAAAGGCTGGCATTATACCAGTTTCCCCTCCACTCCAACTCTAACCCAGGCCCTAATTGTCTAAATGCATAATTGTGAGTGAGCATAGGCACAGGGGGCGAGAGTGATGTCATCCCGCCACCCATAACCATAGTGCTCATTCCATTCCCTATATGTGACTTTTATGAGGATGTTTATGAGTGAATGTCTAAAGTGTATAATAAAATTGAGTCCCAGGTGGTTCTGAACAACAGAGATGTAAAACCGTTGCAGCACACCCGAGTCTCAAAATCCCTACATGTATTAAGTTGAGATGAAGAGGGCGGAGGTGCGTGGTGAGGGATGGGGAGAAAATATCTGCAGGAACAATGTTCCCGCAGCGAGTCAGCTCCCCCGCTGACCCTACATACCCCCCCCCAGTTCGCCAAGGTCCACCCAAGGAGCGAGGCAAAAGAAACACCTCTCCGACCGCCAGGCCATTGAGTCAAGACCATGAGGGACACGGCCCAGAGGGCCGCCAACAGCAGAACCAACAGCCCACACCCACCAGGGCCGCCACGACCCCTACGAACCGCAGTCAGCCCGCCGCCCAAGAAGACACAAAATCCCACATGGACGACAAGGCCAAGAGCGCCCGCCTAACTGCCGACAGAGCCAGGAAGCACCGCGAGCAGGCCCCAACCAGGGCCCGCACGCCGGCCAAGCATAGTCCCAGACCATCATCAAGGACATCCACTTAGTCCCCACCCCAGAAGAAATATTGCACCCACCCTTCATACTAACAACTTTCAGAACACATGGCACATTAGACGCCCAGGCTGGATTAACCCGGGAGCAGGGAGACTGGTAGCAACAGATATTTTTAACACAATATGACTAAACAAAGTTTTTTAAAAGGCTATAATATTTGATAAAGGAAATAAAATATTGTTTTGAGGAAAATTAAGAAATAGAATAGAAAGTGCCTTGTAATGGATGATCCAATGTGAAATGCAAAAAATGAAGTCAAGTAAAATATCCCAGCATTAGTTTTGATAAAACTTGAGTGAATTTCTTAAAGAAATAAACAACAGATTGTGCAAAGGCAAATTTATGGAGACATTTTGAGAGAGAGCACAAGAGAGAGAAAGATATTTTGTATGGTCTTGGTAAATGTTTACTAAAGTGTACAACAAAAAATCCCATTAGGATATATAAAAGTAATATATTTAATGTAATACTGTATTTTCAGCACAGTTTTACTACTGTGAAATCTTCCATGTATGTTTTCCTCTGCCCTTTTTAAAGAATCGTTTTTTTAATGTGACTCTGGATGTCTGAATTCCTTGCACAACACAGCAAAACCAACACTGCCTTTCTATCAGAGTATCCACAGGAAGCTCCTCTGCTCTCATTGGTTTGTCTCTAGCCCTGCTGCCTCAACACACATCCTGACGTTTACCTCATAACCACCACTGTTTTCTCATTGTTCCTCTGGCTTTGACTTCTAAGAACTCGCTCCCACCTCAATCACTATCTTTTCTAATATGAAAAGCTTCCAACTGCTTGTTACGACTCACCATTCTCCCACAATCAGAGGGTATCTATTACACAGTTTATTCCTTCAGTTCTGTTGTCTTTCATGTATCATCTTTTATTTCCTGTCTGATTATATTTCCACTTAAAGATCCACTGACATGATTTTTCTACTATTCATCAAATTGCTCAAAATATATATATTTTATCATTTAAATGTGTTCGTTTTTGCAAACAAAATGATAAATCGCTTTAATTTTGCTTTAAAGGTGATTTTGAAATTCAAGCCGTGTTTAATCATGGGAAATCCGATTACACACGAACGCACCATCTGTGACGTAGTGTGCAGAGGGTGAGGCAGAGCTCTGGGCTTTTCACGGTGCGCGGGTGTGCACAGCTCGACATGAGGTAAGTCTGATACAGCATCAGACCTAAATTAGATCCTGTTGTTTCTTGTTCCATCACCCAAACTATTTTCTGCTTCCCAAAATGAAGACAAATAGCTCAAATCTTCACATAGATTGCTAAATTTGTCGTGTTTTAAATTGTCCGCTATTAAAGAGACCAGAGCCCTCTGCCTCTCACTCTGCACACTACGTCACAGATGGTGCGTTCGCGTGTAATCGGATTTCCCATGATTAAACACGGCTTGAAGTTCAAAATCACTTTTAAAGCAAAATTAAAGTGATTTATCATTTTGTTTGCAAAAACGAACATATTTAAATGTTATATATATATATATATATATATATATATATATATATATATATATATATATATATATATATATATATATATATATATATATATATATATATATATATATATATATATATATATATATATATATATATATATATATATATATATATACATATATATATATATATATATATATATATATATATATATATATATATATATATATATATATATATATATATATATATATATATATATATATATATATATATATATATATATATTATATATATATATATATATATATATATATATATATATATATATATATATATATATATATATATATATATATATATATATATATATATA
>JBBPBX010074611.1:0-17539 GCA_038048925.1 Garcialebias charrua
TATATATATACATATACAATATATATACATATATATATATATATTATATATATACATATATATATATATATATACAGGTAGTCCCCGAATTACGAGCGCTCTGATCTACGAGGTTCCAGACTTACGAGCTGGCGAATTTTTGGAAAAAACGCAAAAAATACTGAGTTTTCATGTGTTTTTTCACCACAGTTAGTTAGCTAAGCATATGGACACACGTTTCCGATCATTTTTATGCACTCATAAGCAGTTTTTGGATGAAAATAGAGTGTTTGTAGTCGCGCTAGCGAAACCGTTCCAATTTACGAGCGAAATTTCGGACTTACGAGCGACATGGCAACCGTTCCAAATTACGAGATTTCCGGTTTACGAGCGCCTCGTTGTAACGGATCTCGCTCGTAAATCGGGGACTACCTGTATATATATATATATACATATACATATATATATACATATATATATATATATATACACATATATATACATATACATATACATATATATACAGTACATATATATATATACATATATATATACATACAGGGAGTCCGCGACCGTTGGAGGAGCTGCGTCTGTGCCTTCTGAAGGATCTTGCTTGCACGGGTAAGACAGACCAATTTTACCATTGAGGCCTTGAAGGCCAAAGAAGAGCACATTAAACAAAAACTAACAACGTGCCTAGATCAGACCACACTTCAGCAAGTGATGGACTGTACAGATCAGGCACGTTTAGCACAGCATGTCAAGTCTTAGACTCGACAACAAAACAAATTTAACTTACTGATAACTCGTCAACACATCACAATTCCAATAACAACACATTCAGTGTAAGACAACACTTCGATACACAGTTACATGCCAGGGAGACAGAAAAGTGGGTGAAGAATTTATCTGTCAGACAGCTCACCCAGCCGGAGACAGAGATTCTTGCCAGGGGGCTAAACTTTGCAGTGGCACAAAGTAGAATTCCGCTGGTGGAGATGATCACAGCCACTGAGTCAGCCATCCATAACAACAACATTAAAGAGTTTGAAGCAGAACAACTCAGAGTCAAAGTTTCGCCCTGTCTCAGTAATGCCAAACCACCATCTTCCAACATCAGTAAATGGTAAATGAAGCTTATTTATATAGCGCTTTCCAACCCCTTGTGAGGAGCCCCAAAGCGCTTTACAATACCAGCCATCCACCCATTCATTCACACATTCATACACCGGTAGTGGTAGCCTGCCTTGCAAGGCGCCATCCAGACCTACCGGGAGCAACTCGGGGTTAAGTGTCTTGCCCAGGGACACAACGACACATGGTGGGCGGATGTGGGATTCGAACCTCCAACCTTCCGATCGGGGATCGACTGCCATTACCGCTGTGCCACGGCCGCCCACACAGTAGAGAAGAGAGGGATGCACTTACCACTCTTAGCAAGGACAAAAACATCATGATTCTCCCAGCAGACAAAGGAAGGTGCACAGTGATTTTGAACCAGAAAGACTATCATGAGAAAGTTATGGCACTCCTTAGTGACTTAACCACTTATGAACTGCTGAAAAGAGATCCAGGAAGTGGTTACAAGAAGAAGTTGATTGCCTGAAAATTTTCTTTTTTTTTTCAGATTTCTTCAGGTCAGGCATTATGTGAAAAGTATGACACCACAATTTCCTTATAAACCTCCAGATAACCCTCTTGATGCATTTCTGTCAATCAATCCCACTTCCAAAGGTGTGTTGTCTCAACTTTATAGTCTTATCTTCAGATTGAATTGTCCATCTCTGACTGCTATTAAAACAGTCTGGGAACAAGACCTTCAATCCCCCTTCTCTGACGAGGTGTGGGACTCTATTCTGGATCAGGTGCATTCAACTTCAATGTGTGCTCGTCACGCACTCCTGCAATTTAAAGTTGTCCATCGGGTACACTATTCTAAAGTTAAATTGGCGCGCATTTATCCAAACGTGGATCCAACATGTGACAGGTGTAGGAGTGCACCTGCTACACTAATCCATATGTTTTGGTCTTGTCCTACCCTGGCTAACTTCTGGAAATAAGTTTTCCACACTACCGGTATATCTGAAGTTTTGCAATGTGAGATTGAGCCAAAGCCCATCTCCGCCGTCTTTGGAGTGGCCCCAGAACTAGACATACCACGCTTTAAACAAAGAATGCTTTCATTTTTATCTTTACTTGCCAGGAGAGCCATTTTATTAAAGTGGAAAGATCCAGCTCCCCCGTCACATTCACATTGGATCAGGGATATTATGTTATGTATGGACTTAGAAAAGATAACATTTACTCTCCGGGGTTCTGAAAATAAATTTTATAAAGTTTGGTACCCCTTCTTAACAGTTTATGAGAAATCTTCTACAACTGTCGTTGAGTAGCTCCCACCCCCCCCCCTCCCATATCTTTTTTTTTCTTTGTAGTTTACTTAATTTTACCTTACATGGGCAGCACGGTGGCACAACTGGTAGAGCTGCTGCCTCTCAGCGAGAAGGTTGCCGGTTCAAATCCCGGTCCGGGGCCTTTCTGGGTGGAGTTTGCATGTTCTCCCCGTGCATGCGTGGGTTTCCTCCGGGTACTCCGGTTTCCTCCCACAGACCAAAAAACATGCTTGTTAGGCTGATTGGTGACTCTAAATTGACCCTAGGTGTGAGTGTGAGAGTGGATGGTTGTTTGGTGTGAGTGAGACAGGTCCCTCTTGTAAATGAGTCCCCGTGACTCAACAAGGCTAGCCTGTATAAATAAAGGTTGAATGAATGAATGAATTAATATAGTTTATGGACTTGGGTCTATCTAAAATAGCATTGTATAATTGTGATTTATTTTATTTATTTTATTTTATTAATTATTGCATTGTAGAATTGTGACTGATTTTAATTTATTTTATTAATTGTTATTACTACCACCTCTACTTTGCGCAAATGTTATTTGGTGGGTTTATCTGCTGTCTGGGGTTTTGTTTTTGGGTTAAAATCTGTGAATATTTGCTTGTTATGCACGTTTTTGTACCATATTTGTCAATATACAGCTAATAATCAATAAAAAATATATAAAAAATGAAATGAAAAGCCTTGCTGTGCGCTCCTGTGGCAGACATTTGCAGCAGAGCTAAACGTAGGTGCGACCTATACACCGGTGCAACCTATCTAGGGATTTTTCCAATCTATTGGTGATAATTGGACAATGCGACCTATACACCAAATGCGACCTATACACCAGAAAATACCGTAATTGCCAGTAAGGCTTTAACTTTCAAACTTTGGAGTGGTAGCAGTTGAGATTAATCTAAACACATACACTTTAATTTGATGTTGTACCAGTACTTTGGTACAAACTGTCGTTCCACCTCATGTACCACGTGATGCAATTGACAATAAAGATACTTGAACCGTAAAACATTATCTACAGCATGCTATAAAATCCACCAGTATCACATTGAATAATTTACATTTGTTGTGACACTCAGTGGTGGATAAAGTACTCAAACACTGTACATAAGTAAAAGTACAAATAAACAGACAAAAATGTACTCTGCTCAAAGTAGAAGTACCATATTAATATTTTTACCTAAGTAAATGTAAAATTACTTGCTGAATGTATTACCTAATGCAATGGTCTCCAATATCATTAAGTGTGCCTACTGTAAGTCTATTTTCTGCAATACATTAATAGTTTTGTGTCATTTTAATGGACATATGCTGCAGATAATACATGTTTTTATTGTGATTACTCTGTGACACAGTTCACACTTGGACTTGTGATTCTTCTGTGCATCAGAATTTCAGGGATGACATGCAGAGATAAATGTCATTAAGCAAAAATAAGAAAGAGGAATGATTCAACCTTTGAAAGTTTTTATTTTAACACAAAGTAAAACCAATGTGTCATTTTAACTGCAGTAAACACATTATCGTTCAATGGACCAACTCCCCTCTCGACATCAGTTACTTTCAAACTAATGACAAATCAAAAAGCTGCAACTTGAATGTAACTTGTAACTCAACACATTATAGAAATGGAGTGTAGTAGAAAGTACAGATACTTCAAACGACAAGCCACTTCTTTGAAAATCTGGACAACTAATGAGTCGGCTTCATTATCCGTGTCTGCAGCTACCTGGACCAGCCACTCACTCAAAACATTGACTCGAAACAGTAAATAGTCATCACTGACTGTATTACTTTCAGCTAAGCTAGCAACGTGCCTGAATTCTTCAGCAATCCTACGATACATGTTTACTTCCTCTCAAATACGGAGATCTCCTAAGAGGACCGCAGCGCAAGCATGCTCAATCGATCTGCACACTGATCTTTCTATTTCCGGTTTATTGACCAATAGCAGTAGAGCTGGACTTAGAAAGCAGCCCTCCTCACATAACGATGAGGCAGAAATACAGCGAGAAAACAAAACGGAAATAAATACAGCAAATAATACAGCAATAAATAAATACAGCAATAAATACAGCAAACGGAAAAACAGCTAGAAAAAGGCAAAGCAAAATATCTATTGTTATTGACGGAAACTCATGTGTAAGGAGATATAAAAAAGAATATATATATTTATGCTTTTATTTCTCATTAAAATATATATTTCTACTTTGATTTATATATTCTTTTATTTATTATTATTTAGGATATATATTTCTACTTTGATTTATATATTTATTGTTTTATGTCGGATATATATTTATTCTTTTATTTATTATTGTCAGTTTGGTCCTCCATAATATTTATAATAATTTATTGCAAAGTCATGAATGTTATGCGTCTTTTATGCATATGTGTTTTTTTGCTGTGTTCTGTCATGTACTTTGCAGGATTGCAGACAGCAGTTGGGTGTGTTTGCCTTGTGCTCTTTTTGTGGATATTTGTTTTGTAGTCTTACTTTCTGTCTTTTCCTTTCTTTCTATTAAAAAAATAAATTAATTTAAAAAATAAAAATAATAATAATAATATTGGTGTGAAGAGGATGGCTGTGAGGTGAGAAGGGAGGCCATCTATAAAGGGGGAAAAAAGTAGTTTTGCTTCCTCGTGCTCTATGAACGCGCAGAGGACAAAAAAAAAGGAGGAACGTGGCTTGTTTTTTTCGCAATTTAACAAGAAAAGCACCTAAACAATTGTTTGTTTGCTTGAAATTGTAGCAAAAATGTGTCCAGTCGTTGTCCAGTTGTTTTTGTCCAGTTGTTTTTGTCTTGAACTTTTTTGAATTTGTAATTAAAGCCACGTTTTCCTATTAGAACAGCCAACAGCATGCCATACAACTACTGTACTGTATTACTACTCTGCTACCAACAAGTGGCTGAAAGCGGTACTGCACTTTTTTTTCAGTCAGAATGAATGAAAACTGTCATATCTCAGCCAAAAAATGGTTTATAAATATGGGAAAAAAATCCATACATATGTCGCTTTGGCCCATAAGTCGCATGGCAGGTAAGTTATGCAAAAAAAAAAGTGACTTATAGACTGAAAAATACGGTATATGATAATATATATATATAATATATATATATAATAATAGATCGTGATCTAAAGTGGGCCACTCTGGCTGAGGCATGAAACTCGAGGGCTGAAAATGAGTCCCACTCCGGCCCTGATGCATGTGCAAAACGCTGTGTTCCGTCAAAAGTTTTTCGTCAAAAGTTTTGTCGGTCAGCTTTAGGAAGTGCATTTGAGCAAAAATAATTTTAAAAAAGGTTAAACCTGCTCTCTGATCTGTGAAAAGAACACTGTGTTGTGTGATTTTACTGCGAGACCCTCTGGTCAAAGCCACTGAGGAAACTGGTTGCCGTTTTGTGTCATCTCTCCTTAAAGCGGAAGGAGACGCCTCTAGAGGGTTGGAGGGTGAAGTGTTTTCAGTGTAAAATGCTGCTTTGTTGCTTTTCATTTCTTAAATGAGAAGACTGGAAACTGTTAAGAGTTAACAACATATTATTTTAACATATGGCTAAAACTACATTTGATACCTAGCACTTTGAGATTTTCATTAATGAAAAGTGCGTTATAAATTAAATTCGTTATTATTATTATTACCTTTTGCACTTTTTTGCACTACAAGAAAGAAGCCTAATACTTGATTTGTTAATTATTTAAAAACTCTCTGGACCTAGTAGTGGAATTTTCTTAATTGAAGTTAGTTTGTGGTACAGTATAGCAGTTTTCAAAATAAGTGATGGCAAAAGGACACCCTGTGCTTTTCTTTTCGTGATATATATCGTTACTGCCACCCTTCGCAATACATATCGTGATATGAATTTTATGCCAGATCGTACATCCCTATTGTTAACCCAGTTTCTTATCTTGTCTCGCTACACCCTTCAACTTTCAGGCCCTTCTTGCTTATGCTCATTGACATGGTGGGTTGGGTGTTGGTTTTTGAGTCGGTTGTATCCTTGAGGGACCTTTGTCACAAGCAGCTCACTACAGGTTTGACTGGCCTATGTTGGGCTGATGGGGCAACAAACAAAAGGTGTAATTTTAGATTTGTCTTTTCTCATTATTATTTTCAGTTCACTTAATAAACAACATGTTGGCGTCATTGCAGTCCTCAGATTAGACCACTCAGACACATTTTACTGCAGGTGTGAACGTTCACTTTTAGACCTGTACTTGTGCAGTTCCAGGTCTGAAGTGGTGTTTTCTGTCACTCTGCAGGGTTCAAGGCACTCCTCCGGTATGAGGGCTTTGACACTGACAGTAGTAAAGACTTCTGGTGTAATTTGTGTGTCCCTGAGGTGCACCCAGTGGGCTGGTGCGCGTCAAGCAACAAACCCCTTGTACCTCCTAAAAGTAGGTGTTTTAAAACGAGTAAAAATATGTTTTGAAGCTGCTGGTTCTCCTGAATGTTGACAGTGGGTTTTGCCTTGATGTTTGTGATGTCTCTTCTAGGTATACAACATAAGTACTCAAACTGGAAAGTCTTTCTTGTGAAGCGTCTCACTGGAGCAAAAACACTTCCCCCGGATTTTAATTCCAAGGTGAGACACAGCTGTCGTGGTGCACTTGTTAAAGATGAGATGTTTTAATCTTGTGATACTAAATTTGACTTGTCTTCAAACTCATCAGCATCCTGTTTCTTTGAACTTCAGGTTTATGAGAACATGCAGTTTCCATTTAAGAAGCTGATGCGGGTCGAGGTGGTGGATAAAAACTACTTGTGCCGGACACGGGTGGCACTGGTGGAGAAGGTGATCGGAGGTCGCCTCAGGCTGGTCTATGAGGAGAGCCAGGATGGCTTAGATGACTTCTGGTGCCACATGTACAGTCCCCTCATCCATAACATAGGCTGGTCCCGGAGCATTGGACACCGCTTCAAACGATCAGGTGCGTTTGGAATAATCCAGCAAAACCTTCTGGTCCTCCTTATGATGCCTTACAGCAGGGGTGCTCATTACGTAGATCGCGATCTACTGGTAGATCTCTGAGGTAGTACTGGTAGATCGCAGCATGACATTAAAAATAATAATTGTCTGTTCAGTGCCCTGAGATTACTTCTTTTGTGAATTGATGCTATATAAATAAACTGAATTGAATTGAATCTTAGAACATCTTTACTCAGCAAACACAACAGTTTAGGTCAAAATACTATAATTTTAAAGCCACAGTACTGTACTATAGTTCATAATTTCTTATCTGGCAACCCGACTGACATGAAAACTACAGCATTTTTTATGTAAACCAGCTTATTTTTTGTCTATTACCCCCAATAAACATTGAAAAATCACTAATGTTTCCACAGGTTGTTTTCGTGTAAACGGGGTCTTATAGATCACTTTGACTTGATCATTTCAAAAATAGCTCGCATGCTGAAAAAGTCTGAACACCCCTGCTTTACATTGACAATAAAAACACATCTTTGTTGTTTGGGGAACATTTTGAAATCTGAATTATGTTCAGCACAGTGTTTAATTTGTTCTCATCTTTTTGATCCACAAAATTGAGACTTTGTCAACAACTGTACCTAAGTGAACAAAAATAAATAAATAATAAAAAAAACTTTGAAGGGTGCAGCTTCTGCCCAAATTTATAATATCGTCTTTCTTCTATAAATAATAAGTTGGAACATAATTTATGCTATAACATAACCAGATGCTTACTTTGATGACTATCTACAAGCTTTATTTTGAAACTTCAGTTTAAAACAATTTCCTGTTGGCATGTCGTGATGCATGCTCAATAATCCAGGTAGAAAAATCTAAAAAAGTTAATTCTGGTCCTCTGGACATTCAAAAGACAAAACAAAACAAACAAAACAAAAAAAATATGTAGAAACGTTTCGTCTTTTGTCCGAAAGACTTCTTCACTCTGAGGTGCTGTATTCAGTTCAGTCTTATAAATAGCACCTTCTCACAGTGGATCAACCGCTTTGCTGCTGACGGCCAAAACCAGCTGCTCACATGATTAAGGAGGACCATCAGCCTAACGACCGATCGGTAGTGCTCTGATGGCCTCTTGCTATTCACAGAGGGCTTATGGGCATTTCTGAAAGCAGAGAAGAAACCCAAACAGGACTCCAGCCAGTCATCAGGTGAAAAGAAGGAACCCAGACCAGTGGTCGTTCTGTATGTTGCGGGAGTTTCAGAAAAACTGAGACGTTTATTTTCTAAACATAACGTCCCAGTGGCTTTTAGACCCCAAAATACATTAAAGACTGGTTCATCCCAAAGATCCAGTCCCCCGGCACAGAGTAATATTGTGTATGCTGTTCAGTGTCAGGAGGGCTGTGATCAGTCTTATATCGGGGAAACTAAACAGCCACTGGCCAAAAGGATGGACCAGCACAGAAGATCAACATCATCAGGTCAGGACTCTGTGGTCTACACTCATCTCCAGGTCAGAGGTCACTCTTTCAGGGATGAAGATGTTCACATCCTTGATAGAGAGGAACAATGGTTTGAGAGAGGAGTAAAGGAGGCCATCTTTGTGAAAAGAAACTGTCCATCTGATGGGGGACGTTGTGTGAAGATTATGGATGTTTTCACTTACTAATGTTAAATTAATATAGACCTTGTTTCTTCTCATAATGGGTATTTAAGCTTTTTCTAACTTTTTGTTCGCAGGCAGACCTTGAACCAGAGCTTCATGTACGGTACCTTCTTGTATGCCTGTGTTAACTCTGCTCCCCCCCTGCAAGGAGTAAACCGGGTTGAAAAATATTTTTGGATCCTTCTGTGTGACTTATTTGATTAATGAGTTGATTATAGGATAATTAAATTATCCAACACCATCATTAAAAAGGGGCGGAGGCCTTCATGTCCAGCTGTTCCCCTCTTAAGGCTCCCACATGCTTGTGCATACTGCATGCACTCCGTGAGCCGCACGGACACTGCACAGACGGTTGAGACTTCATACTAGAGTGTACACCCTGATGGGCTGCAGCCCAGCTCCACAGGCAAGGGACGTTTACCTTCTGGACAAAATGAGGTTGCCATTTGGTCATTTGCTGACACGCCTACTGGATTGATTGACATGTTGCAGCCCAGGAGCAGCCGCAGTGGTTTTTTGTGTTTATATTTTCTTAATAAGAGTAAAAAAAAAAAACAGGGAGCACTGGTCCTGCAGCCCACACATTAGTCCGGCCCACCAGGAAATCTCCAGACCCTCCCGCAGCCACGCTGGGCCTGATTTTAATTCTCTCATGATAAATTTCTTCATTTCTCACTATTTCAGTCATGGTGTCAACAGAGGAGGAGGAAGAGATTGCTTGCCTCTTGGCAAACAAACAAAGTTAAACAAAAGGCCATTAAACCAGATCAGGGATGAAGAAAGGGAATTTAATATATTAGTGTTGCATACACAACAGTCCGTGGCCGGTAGCTTGTTGTGCGACACCGAGTAGACATACGTAGTCGTAAAAATGTATCTTTACGCGGACATGCCTTGAGGCCGTCCGCATTGAGTCTAATCTGGTACACGAGGACCTCTGCGGAGTGAAGTACGCCCGAGTATGCTGGAGCCTTTATAATGCTGTTATTGCTAATATCACTTAATCCTCTGTGAATAGCAAGCGGCCATCAGGGTGCTAACGATCAATTGTTAGGCTGATGGTCCTCCTTGGTCATGTGAACAGCTGGTTCTGGATGTCACCAGCAGACTGGTTGATCCACTATCTATGTGCTGTTTATAAGGGGTCGTTTACACGGCGCATATTTTGAGTGAAACCGCACCTTTCTCTCTTCTGTTCTGCTGATCATTTACACGACACCACTGGCCCCCCTCTTTGAATCCGAAGGTTTCTGAATCCACCTCTGAGTGGAGTTTTTTTGCTGACCCCCCGTTGATAACATAAACATCTCCCGCTGAGCTTTTGTTTGAGCCACAAGCGCGCGCGCACATACGTGCGGACAGCCGACATTTCTATCAACAGCAATGGCGGTGGACTGGTCACGCACCGCTTTTTGAACTACAACTGATGGAATATATTTTGAGTTTCATATTTAATTAATCTACACCTGAATGAAGCTGCATCTGTGTTGGAAGAGACACAGCTGGATCCAGTTCTAATATCACTGAACAAGGCAGGCGGATATTACACGTCGCTCTGCACTATAACATACTACCTGCTAAATAATAACAGTTTAACAATAATAAACAGTATTTATGTTAGCATGAGAGATATAAAGTTATCTGAGCTCAATGAAGCTATCTGGACTGGTTACGTCATTTAAATGATGCGTAACATGCTGCGTGTTATTCAAGTTGAAAATGAAGACACCAGGTTTATTTTTTTATTTTTTTATTCAACACCACAAACTGTATGTCACACAAACACTGAGAATTAAATTGAACACTTTTAAAAACACGTTAACCGAACTGTTGTGAGCTGGACTCTGCTGTTTTCATCCTGGTGGATAGTCCCATCCGAACCGGTCCGTTTGTTGGAACGACAGCTTATCGACCTCGCAGGAAAAAAATGAAAATGAAAACTCAGTTGGTTTTTCTGTGATTAAAGTAAACACCCCTCCCTGGGCTGCCACCTTACCGTGGTGGAGGGGTTTGAGTGTCCCAATGATCCTAGGAGCTATGCTGTCAGGGGCTTTATGCCCCTAGTAGGGTCACCCAAGGCAGACAGGTCCTAGGTGAGGGACGAGACAAAGCGCAGCCCACAAGACCCCTTATGATGAGTAATATAAATGGAAACAATGTTCCCTCGCCCGGACGCGGGTCACCGGGGCCCCACTCTGGAGCCAGGCCCGGAGGAGGGGCACGTTGGCGAGCGCCTGGTGGCCGGGCTTTCACCCATGGAGCTCGGCCGGGCACAGCCCGAAGAGGAGACGTGGGTCCCCCTTCCCATAGGCTCACCACCTGTGGGAGGGGCCAAAGGGGTCGGGTGCATTGTGGAATGGGTGGTGGCCGAGGGCGGGGACCCTGGCGGTCTGATCCTCGGCTACAGAAGCTGGCCATTGGGACATGGAATGTCACCTCTCTGGTGGGGAAGGAGCCTGAGCTAGTGTGTGAGGTTGAGAGGTTCCGGCTAGAAATAGTCGGACTCACCTCAACGCATGGCTCTGGCTCTGGAACCAGTTTCCTTGAGAGGGGTTGGACACTCTTCCACTCTGGAGTTGCCCCTGGTGAGAGGCGCCGAGCAGGAGTGGGCATACTTGTTGCCCCCCATCTTGGTGCCTGTACGTTGGGGTTCACCCCGGTGAACGAGAGGGTAGCCTCCCTTCGCCTACGTGTGGGGGGACGGGCTCTGACTGTTGTTTGTGCCTATGCGCCGAACGGCAGCGCAGATTACCCACCCTTTTTGGAGTCCTTGGAGGGGGTATTGGAGGGTGCGCCTCCTGGGGACTCCCTTGTTCTGCTGGGGGACTTCAACGCTCACGTGGGCAATGACAGTGAGACCTGGAGGGGTGTGGTTGGGAGGAACGGCCCCCCTGATCTGAACCCGAGTGGTGTTCTGTTGTTGGACTTCTGTGCTCGTCATGGATTGTCCATAACGAACACCATGTTCAGGCATAAGGGTGTACATATGTGCTCTTGGCACCAGGACACCCTAGGTCGCAGTTCGATGATCGACTTTGTTGTCGTCTCATCTGATCTGCGGCCGCATGTCCTGGACACTCGGGTGAAGAGAGGGGCGGAGCTGTCAACTGACCACTACCTGGTGGTGAGTTGGCTCCGATGGTGGGGGAGGATGCCGGTCAGACCTGGCAGACCCAAACGTATTGTGAGGGTCTGCTGGGAACGTCTGGCAGAGTCTCCCGTAAGACGGAGCTTTAACTCCCACCTCCGGGAGAGCTTTGAACACGTTCCGAGGGAGGCGGGGGACATTGAGCCCGAGTGGGCCATGTTTCGCGCCTCTATTGTCGAGGCAGCTTATCGGAGTTGTGGCCGCAAGGTTGTTGGTGCCTGTCGTGGTGGCAACCCTCGAACCCGGTGGTGGACACCGGCGGTGAGGGATGCTGTCAAGCTGAAGAAGGAGTCCTATTGGGCCTTTTTGGCCTGTGGGACCCCGGAAGCAGCAGATAGGTACCGGCAGTCCAAGCGGCATGCGGCTCGGGTGGTTGCTGAGGCAAAAACTCGGGCGTGGGAGGAGTTCGGAGAGGCCATGGAGAATGACTTCCGTACGGCTTCGAGGCGATTCTGGTCCACCATCCGGCGTCTCAGGGGGGGAAAGCGGTACGCGACCAACACCATTTATGGTGGGGATGGCGTGCTGTTGACCTCAACTCGGGATGTTGTGAGTCGGTGGGCGGAATACTTCGAAGACCTCCTCAATCCTACTGGCACGTCTTCCACTGAGGAAGCGGAGCCTGGGGACTTTGGGTCGGGCTCTCCAATCTCTGGTGCTGAGGTCGCCGAGGTGGTTAAAAAGCTCCGCGGTGGCAAGGCTCCGGGGGTGGATGAGATTCGTCCTGAGTTCCTTAGGGCTCTGGATGTTGTGGGGTTGTGTTGGCTTACGCGACTCTGCAATATCGCGTGGACATCGGGGGCAGTTCCCTTGGATTGGCAGACTGGGGTGGTGGTTCCCCTATTCAAAAAGGGGGACCGTAGGGTGTGTTCCAACTATAGAGGGATCACACTCTTAAGCCTCCCTGGTAAGGTCTATTCAGGGGTTCTGGAGAGGAGGGTCCGTCGGATAGTCGAACCTCGGATTCAGGAGGAGCAGTGTGGTTTTCGTCCTGGTCGTGGAACACTAGACCAGCTCTACACCCTCAACAGGGTCCTGGAGGGTGCGTGGGAGTTTGCCCAACCAGTTTACATGTGCTTTGTAGACTTGGAAAAGGCATTCGACCGCGTCCCTCGGGGGGTTCTGTGGCGGGTACTCCGGGAGTATGGGGTACCAGGCCCATTGATATGGGCTGTTAGGTCCCTGTACGACCGGTGTCAGAGCTTGGTCCGCATTGCCGGCAGTAAGTCAGGCTCGTTTCCGGTGAGAGTTGGACTCCGCCAAGGTTGCCCTTTGTCACCGATTCTGTTTATAACTTTTATGGACAGAATTTCTAGGCGCAGCCAAGGTGTTGAGAGGATCCGTTTTGGTGGCCTTAGAATCGCTTCTCTGTTTTTTGCAGATGATGTGGTCCTGTTGGCTTCATCAGCTCGTGATCTACAGCTTTCGCTGGAGCGGTTTGCAGCTGAATGTGATGCGGCCGGGATGAGGATCAGTTCCTCCAAATCCGAGGCCATGGTCTTGAGCCGGAAAAGGGTAGCGTGCCCTCTCCGGGTCGGGGAGGAGGTCCTTACCCAAGTGGAGGAGTTTAAGTATCTCGGGATCTTGTTCACGAATGAGGGAAAACTGGAGCGTGAGATCGATAGGCGGATAGGTGCAGCGTCCGCAGTGAAGCGGGCGCTGTACCGGTCTGTCGTGGTGAAGAGAGAGCTGAGTCAAAAGGCAAAGCTCTCAATTTACCGATCGATCTACGTTCCCACCCTCATCTATGGTCATGAGCTTTGGGTTATGACCGAAAGAACAAGATCTCGGATACAAGCGGCTGAAATGAGTTTTCTCCGCAGGGTGGCTGGACTCTCCCTTAGAGATAGGGTGAGAAGCTCAGTCATCCGGGAGGGACTCGGAGTAGAGCCGCTGCTTCTCCACATCGAGAGGAGCCAGTTGAGGTGGCTCGGGCATCTGGTTAGGATGCCTCCTGGACGCCTCCCTGGTGAGGTGTTCCGGGCATGTCCCACCGGGAGGAGACCCAGAGGAAGACCCAGGATACGCTGGAGGGACTATGTTTCTCGGCTGGCCTGGGAACGCCTTGGGATTCCCCCAGAGGAGCTGCTCCAAGTGGCTGGGGAGAGGGAAGTCTGGGCCTCCCTACTTAGGCTGCTACCCCCGCGACCCGACCCCGGATAAGCGGAAGAAAATGGATGGATGGATGGATGGATAAAGTAAACACAAGCAAACATTATTAAGAACGTTGATTTACCTGCTGCCAAAGGGGTCGGGTGCAATGTGGGATGGGTGGTGGCCGAGGGCGGGGACCCTGGCGGTCTGATCCTCAGCTACAGAAGCTGGCCATTGGGACATGGAATGTCACCTCTCTGGTGGGGAAGGAGCCTGAGCTAGTGTGTGAGGTTGAGAGGTTCCGGCTAGAAATAGTCGGACTCACCTCAACGCATGGCTCTGGCTCTGGAACCAGTTTCCTTGAGAGGGGTTGGACACTCTTCTACTCTGGAGTTGCCCCTGGTGAGAGGCGCCGAGCAGGAGTGGGCATACTTGTTGCCCCCATCTTGGTGCCTGTACGTTGGGGTTCACCCCGGTGAACGAGAGGGTAGCCTCCCTTCGCCTACGTGTGGGGGGACGGGCTCTGACTGTTGTTTGTGCCTATGCGCCAAACGGCAGCGCAGATTACCCACCCTTTTTGGAGTCCTTGGAGGGGGTATTGGAGAGTGCGCCTCCTGGGGACTCCCTTGTTCTGCTGGGGGACTTCAACGCTCACGTGGGCAATGACAGTGAGACCTGGAGGGGTGTGGTTGGGAGGAACGCCCCCCTGATCTGAACCCGAGTGGTGTTTTGTTGTTGGACTTCTGTGCTCGTCATGGATTGTCCATAACGAACACCATGTTCAGGCATAAGGGTGTACATATGTGCTCTTGGCACCAGGACACCCTAGGTCGCAGTTCGATGATCGACTTTGTTGTCGTCTCATCTGATCTGCGGCCGCATGTCCTGGACACTCGGGTGAAGAGAGGGGCGGAGCTGTCAACTGACCACTACCTGGTGGTGAGTTGGCTCCGATGGTGGGGGAGGATGCCGGTCAGACCTGGCAGACCCAAACGTATTGTGAGGGTCTGCTGGGAACGTCTGGCAGAGTCTCCCGTAAGACGGAGCTTTAACTCCCACCTCCGGGAGAGCTTTGAACACGTTCCGAGGGAGGCGGGGGACATTGAGTCCGAGTGGGCCATGTTCCGCGCCTCTATTGTCGAGGCAGCTTATCAGAGTTGTGGCCGCAAGGTTGTTGGTGCCTGTCGTGGTGGCAACCCTCGAACCCGGTGGTGGACACCGGCGGTGAGGGATGCTGTCAGGCTGAAGGAGTCCTATTGGGCCTTTTTGGCCTGTGGGACCCCGGAAGCAGCAGATAGGTACCGACAGTCCAAGCGGCATGCGGCTCGGGTGGTTGCTGAGGCAAAAACTCGGGCGTGGGAGGAGTTCGGAGAGGCCATGGAGAATGACTTCCGTACGGCTTCGAGGCGATTCTGGTCCACCATCCGGCGTCTCAGGGGGGGAAAGCGGTACGCGACCAACACCATTTATGGTGGGGATGGCGTGCTGTTGACCTCAACTCGGGATGTTGTGAGTCGGTGGGCGGAATACTTCGAAGACCTCCTCAATCCTACTGGCACGTCTTCCACTGAGGAAGCGGAGCCTGGGGACTTTGGGTCGGGCTCTCCAATCTCTGGTGCTGAGGTCGCCGAGGTGGTTAAAAAGCTCCGCGGTGGCAAGGCTCCGGGGGTGGATGAGATTCGTCCTGAGTTCCTTAGGGCTCTGGATGTTGTGGGGTTGTGTTGGCTTACGCGACTCTGCAATATCGCGTGGACATCGGGGGCAGTTCCCTTGGATTGGCAGACTGGGGTGGTGGTTCCCCTATTCAAAAAGGGGGACCGTAGGGTGTGTTCCAACTATAGAGGGATCACACTCTTAAGCCTCCCTGGTAAGGTCTATTCAGGGGTTCTGGAGAGGAGGGTCCGTCGGATAGTCGAACCTCGGATTCAGGAGGAGCAGTGTGGTTTTCGTCCTGGTCGTGGAACACTAGACCAGCTCTACACCCTCAACAGGGTCCTGGAGGGTGCGTGGGAGTTTGCCCAACCAGTTTACATGTGCTTTGTAGACTTGGAAAAGGCATTCGACCGCGTCCCTCGGGGGGTTCTGTGGCGGGTACTCCGGGAGTATGGGGTACCAGGCCCATTGATATGGGCTGTTAGGTCCCTGTACGACCGGTGTCAGAGCTTGGTCCGCATTGCCGGCAGTAAGTCAGGCTCGTTTCCGGTGAGAGTTGGACTCCGCCAAGGTTGCCCTTTGTCACCGATTCTGTTTATAACTTTTATGGACAGAATTTCTAGGCGCAGCCAAGGTGTTGAGAGGATCCGTTTTGGTGGCCTTAGAATCGCTTCTCTGTTTTTTGCAGATGATGTGGTCCTATTGGCTTCATCAGCTCGTGATCTACAGCTTTCGCTGGAGCGGTTTGCAGCTGAATGTGATGCGGCCGGGATGAGGATCAGTTCCTCCAAATCCGAGGCCATGGTCTTGAGCCGGAAAAGGGTAGCGTGCCCTCTCCGGGTCGGGGAGGAGGTCCTTACCCAAGTGGAGGAGTTTAAGTATCTCGGGATCTTGTTCACGAATGAGGGAAAACTGGAGCGTGAGATCGATAGGCGGATAGGTGCAGCGTCCGCAGTGAAGCGGGCGCTGTACCGGTCTGTCGTGGTGAAGAGAGAGCTGAGTCAAAAGGCAAAGCTCTCAATTTACCGATCGATCTACGTTCCCACCCTCATCTATGGTCATGAGCTTTGGGTTATGACCGAAAGAACAAGATCTCGGATACAAGCGGCTGAAATGAGTTTTCTCCGCAGGGTGGCTGGACTCTCCCTTAGAGATAGGGTGAGAAGCTCAGTCATCCGGGAGGGACTCGGAGTAGAGCCGCTGCTTCTCCACATCGAGAGGAGCCAGTTGAGGTGGCTCGGGCATCTGGTTAGGATGCCTCCTGGACGCCTCCCTGGTGAGGTGTTCCGGGCATGTCCCACCGGGAGGAGACCCAGAGGAAGACCCAGGATACGCTGGAGGGACTATGTTTCTCGGCTGGCCTGGGAACGCCTTGGGATTCCCCCAGAGGAGCTGCTCCAAGTGGCTGGGGAGAGGGAAGTCTGGGCCTCCCTACTTAGGCTGCTACCCCCGCGACCCGACCCCGGATAAGCGGAAGAAAATGGATGGATGGATGGATGGATAAAGTAAACACAAGCAAACATTATTAAGAACGTTGATTTACCTGCTGCCAAAGGGGTCGGGTGCAATGTGGGATGGGTGGTGGCCGAGGGCGGGGACCCTGGCGGTCTGATCCTCAGCTACAGAAGCTGGCCATTGGGACATGGAATGTCACCTCTCTGGTGAAGAAAGG
>JBBPBX010074612.1:0-12310 GCA_038048925.1 Garcialebias charrua
ATTCATATATATATACAGTATATATAAACAAAAGAGCTTCATGCTGAATAGGTCGGTACAGAGTGGAAAAAACGGTTTTGCTTCAGACCAACTCTGCTGAGGATAACATTACAGAAAGTGAGGCAGTAGTGTCAAAGTAAAAATGCTATTATTAGTGTAGTGGTGGATATGAAAGGAAATGCATGTACCGTACCGTACTACAAGCATATATTTGTGTTGTTCTTGGAGACCACAAAATCAAGGTTTGGCCAAAATCTAACAGTTACACTTTCAAGTTCAGTTTTGTATCTATTAACATCAGCAGGAGACAAAGTTTCCATCAACTACTCAAAATACTGTATAAACCAGGCTCATGTCATCATTACCTGCTGAGTGGAGGACCTTTCATCTCTAACATCTCTGTGGGAAGCAAAAGACTGATCCCTGAGATCTTGCATGTTGTCCTGTAGTTCTGCTCAGCCCTGTAAAGGTAAAGTGTTAACATCAGTTATAACTCTAATCATTTTATTGTCCATGAGCATACTGAATGCACTTTTAACATCCATCCATCCATCCATTTTCTTCCGCTTATCCGGGGTCGGGTCGCGGGGGTAGCAGCCTAAGTAGGGAGGCCCAGACTTCCCTCTCCCCAGCCACTTGGAGCAGCTCCTCTGGGGGAATCCCAAGGCGTTCCCAGGCCAGCCGAGAAACATAGTCCCTCCAGCGTATCCTGGGTCTTCCTCTGGGTCTCCTCCCGGTGGGACATGCCCGGAACACCTCACCAGGGAGACGTCCAGGAGGCATCCTAACCAGTATCAACATTTAAACCAACTTTTAACATAGAAACAAGAAAACAAAGAAACTAAAATGAATAATAAAAATTATTTCCGTTATTCTTCCCACACCAAAATATTGGCCAGCTGATAAGAAAATAATGCACTAAATACAGCAACAAACTGAGAAATCATTAAACTATTTTGCATTTAAAATTATTCCTTTTGAGACAGATAAAACGTTATGGGACGTGAAATACTAAATACAGCAACAAACTGAGAAATCATTAAACTATTTTGCATTTAAAATTATTCCTTTTGAGACAGATAAAACGTTATGGGACGTGAAATTCTAAACACATGTACTAATGCAGACTGACTTTAATTTGCGATTAGTTTTATAAAAATATACAGTATAGTAACACAAATTTAAGAATCAACATTTCATCCTCCAGCTTCCTCCTCCTCTGCAGCTGAGAGCTGAACCTAATGCAGGTATTTGTCTTTCTTCTTTTTTTTTAATGAAGCAAATATAACAAACACCACAAGAAATAACAGCATAACTTGTTATGCTGTTATTTCTTACACAATGAAATAAAAAAAGACAAGTTACCAGGGGGAAAAAAATAAAATAAAAAAATAGCTTAAAAATATTGTATTTCAGCGAGGATCGGGATGGATGGTACAAACAGGAGTGTCGTTGTACAAGATAAGATCACCTGGCCCAATGGACTCACCTTGGACTTTATCAATGACCGTGTCTACTGGGCTGACGCTCGGGAGGACTACATTGCATTTGTCAGCATGGATGGAACCCACAGACACACAGGTCGATATTTTTTACACATAAGTCACTTTTCCTGGTGTTTTTACTCACTTGCCGTGTCTGTCTGCGTGTCTGCCGCCATGTAGTCCTGACTGAGGATATTCCACACATCTTTGCCATGACTCTGTTCGAGGAGTACATCTACTGGACGGACTGGGAAACCAAGTCCATCAACAGGGCTCATAAAACCCTGGGAACCAACAAGTCCACGTTGATCAGCACCCTACATAGACCAATGGACATCCATGTATACCATCCATACCGGCAGCCTGAAGGTATCAGCAAGACGCCCATAACCCACATGTCCTCCTGACCTTATTAACCCTAATATTAATGGCTTGCATGTCCTGTTTCTTATTTTATCAGTGTCAGGCCATCCGTGCCAGACAAACAACGGTGGCTGCAGTAATCTGTGTTTGATCTCACCTGGAGGGGGCTACAAGTGTGCGTGCCCCACTAACTTTTACCTATCATCTGATGGCAGACAGTGTGTGTCCAACTGCACCGCAAGCCAGGTGAGTTTGGCGATGCCTCTTGTTTTAGATATTTGCTTGCTTAAACATTCAATAAACAGAAGATATTTACCGATACATGTTTCTCTTCTGTGCATTTAGTTTGTTTGCAAAAATGACAAGTGCATTCCGTTTTGGTGGAAATGTGACACAGAGGACGACTGTGGGGACCGCTCAGACGAACCTGCAGACTGCCGTAAGTATCAAGTGCAGCTACAGAAATACTGCTGAGTCAGCACTCACTGTTGTTTTCCTCTTGTTTCGTTCACGTTTTTTGCAATTAAACCACTTCTGCAAACTTTGTGCTATTGTAACCATTCTTATATCAAAATGTTTGGCTCATTTGGAAATAATGTGCTATGAGTTTTCATATTTGTAATTATTTATACTTTTGAATTATTTTACTTTATTTTACAGTTTATTTTTCCCCATTAAAATAGAGGACGATCTCTTGGATTCAAACTAAATTTGTCTGAAATCTAGTTCAGCATAGCGGATCTGTTTTTTGCTACTCTTTTGAAAATGTTTTTGCTTTGAGTTACAATTTGATCATTTATTTGCCTTTAACTACAGTACTGTCTGGCTGATGTTATCCTCCGTTCTATGGGGTGCCGCTTGTAAAGTTACACAGTCAAAAATTAACAGCAATATTTTGGTTTATTTAGCCTTTCATAAGAAAAAGTTTTTTTTTTTCAAAGTCATATTTTCACCATTTCATACATTTATAAATGTCATAGTTCCAAACAAAATATTTAATTTACAAGCTAAATTTTAAATTAATAAGCTAAACAGTTAATTCCTAAACTAAATATTTAATGTGCTATCTAAATATTTAGCTCAAACCTAAATATTTATTTTCCAAGCTAAACATTTAATTTCCAAATTTTAATTTGCTGACTAAATATTTAGCTTGGACCTAAATATTTATTTTCCAAACTATGCATTTAATTTCCAAAATTAATATTTAATTTGCTAACTTAATATTTAGCTCAGACCTAAATATTTAGCTTGTTAGCTAAATGTTTAGCTTGCAAATTAAAAATACCTTAGCTTAGCTTGCAAGTTAAATATTTAGGTCTGTCTGAACTAAATATTTAGTTTAAATATTTATTTTGGAATTTAAATGTTTAGCTTGGAAAATAAATATTTAGATTGAGCTAAATATTTAGTTAGCAAATTAAATATTTACTTTAGGGATTAAATGTTTAGCTTAGATTTTAAATATTTAGTTTGGAAATTGAATGTTTAGTTTTGAAAATAAATATTTAGTTTGGAAATTAAATATTTAATTTACATCTACATATTTAGTTTATTAACTAAATATTTAACTTGCTGGTTAAGTATTTAGGTTTTAAACTAAATATTTAGCTTGTAAATTAAATATTTAGTTTGGAACTATGACATTTATAATAATATATGACTATCAAGGTGAAAATATGACTATGAAAACAACAACTTTTTTTCTTATGAAAGGCTAAATAAACCCAAATATTGCAGTTAATTTTTGAATGTGTAACATTACAAACGGCACCCCATACTGTTCAGCTTGTTTTAACTTCACCAGTTCATCCAACATCAACAAATTTCAACAAAGGCATTCAGCACTCAGCATTAACACTGTGTCTTCACAGAAAAAGAGACTTCTCTATTTTATAATTGTCTGCTGGTTTGTCAAAATATGATCATGAAGTGTACATGTGTGTGTAATTCTCCCTGTAGCTGAGTTTAAGTGCAAACCAGGTCAGTTCCAGTGCGGCACTGGCATCTGTACCAACCCTGCCTACATCTGTGATGGAGACAACGACTGCCAGGACAATTCTGATGAAGCCAACTGTGGTACGTACATCTATGAAATAACATTTTGAAATATTTATATTACCATAGTAACCGATTTTAATGTGAGTTTTTGTTTGTTTTCCAGACATCCACGTGTGCCTGCCGAGTCAGTTCAAATGTTCCCACCCCAATCGCTGCATCCCCGGCATCTTCCGCTGCAACGGCCAGGACAACTGTGAAGACGGCGAGGATGAGAAAGACTGTCGTGAGTCACGTAATCCCTGCTGTTTCTGAAATAGTGGCAGCGCCACGTTACAGTGTGACATTAGACTTGTTTATATGAGCAACACTTTCTTTTCACAAGATGAAATTTGTCACCAGATGAACATAAAGTTTGTGAATATTGCATCCTAAAATTTGATCAGCACATGAGAACTTGATGAGCTTTTATTTCCTCCACCTTCACGTCTGTGCACTTTCATCTTTTCTTTAGCAGTGTCAACAGGTCAGATCGTGTTGCGTAATGTAATTACCCTGACATTTCCTGAGCACGTACACAAAGAGAAATTGCTCATTCGGTTCGTCTCGAAGTCAAATTTAGCATTTTTACACCTTTAACTAGAAAACTCCAGTATTAGCAAAATGCTGCTAAAATGCAGTTAAGATAGTGCACAACTATGAGGTAGTGGTTTGTTTCACCATACATTGTTTATTGTGTGTTATTGTTGCAGCTGAGGTTACCTGTGCTCCAAACCAGTTCCAGTGTGCCATGAGTAAGCGCTGTGTCCCGCGAGTGTGGGTGTGTGACCGGGACAATGACTGCATGGATGGTTCTGACGAGCCTGCAAACTGCAGTAAGGACACGACAACAGGCGGCGCCGCTGCACTGGTGTGAATCTGCAAAACTCTTGCTTAACCCGTGAAATCCTCCGTTTTGCAGCTCAGATGACGTGCGGCGTGGACGAGTTCCGCTGTAAAGACTCGGGACGCTGCATCCCGGCTCTCTGGAAGTGCGACGGCGAATCCGACTGTGGAGATGACTCGGACGAGCCTAAGGAGGAGTGTGGTAAGAAAAGTGCTGCTGAAGGAGTTAATTATCGATGATAAATTGTCATGGAAAAAGCATATTAATTTTGTAAGAACTAAAATGTCTTAAGTCCATGGCAGTATAAAGTGAGGGACTTACTGAGTGACAAAGCTTTGTGTTTGCTGTATAATACAGTTATTGTGCCGCATTTAATTTATTGTATTGGTGTCTGGGGTACAACTTGTAAAACTGTAACCAAGTCTATTTTTATTTTACAAAAAAGAGCTTTAAGAATTGTCTCAAGAAAACATTATTGTCATCCTTCAAGTATTTTATTTTATCAACTGAAATTACTTAAGTTTTATGATTTGGTGGACTACAATATTCTATTACTTACGGTATGTACAGGGCTCAGAATCACATTTTACCATCTAACATACAAGTGTATTTTGTAAAAAGGAGCAGTTGTTATAATCTAAAGGGAACGGATATTTTTGTTAAGCCAAAGTTTAGAACAAGTTTGCGGGGTAGGTCTACTTTAATGAGGGGAATTGGTTCATGGAATGGTTTGAATAATGATAGTATTAAAAAAAAGGAATCATTATTTGTATTTAAGAAAAAGATCAAGAATATAATGCTGATGAGATATATTTAAGTTAGTTAATATTTGGGAAATATAATCAATAATTGGGATAAGTTTTGTGGTTGTTGTATTATTTGTGAGTATTGCTTGAGTTGATTGTTTGAATTGATTTTGTTAAGAAGGGGCAGAAATGATACGATTTTATTCTTCTTCTGCTGCCTTTCATTTTATAGTTTTCTTCTTGAAATTGTATTGTTTTTTTAAATTGAAATTAAATGAATAAATAAACAAAACAACAAAAAAAAGATGAGGAGGACTTTGACGTACAAGCGACAATTAGTAAACTGTTCTTCTTGCAGATGAGCGGACGTGTGAGCCGTACCAGTTTCGGTGTAAAAACAACCGCTGCGTGCCCGGCCGCTGGCAGTGTGACTACGACAACGACTGCGGGGACAACTCGGATGAGGAAAAGTGCGGTAGGTTTTCCTTATCAGTGAAAGCACACACCGTCTGATCAAACAACCACAATCACAGCTTATTATTTGTACGAAAATCAATGATTTTTAAATTAATTTTTGGCCTTGCATGCTGTTAGCAGACTGTTTGACGAAAGCATTGATCATGTTATCGTAAAAAAAAAAAAAAGCTACAAATGTACTTAAATAAGCATAAAAAAAGAATAACTATTTTAGTAACGAGCCATGAAAACACTGTGCTGTGGGCATGTTGCGTGGGCGTTTGCACATCTCACATCATCTCATGTCTGTTTTGCATTTCACACTGGCCGGTTGCTGTGAGCCAGAGGTAGGTGTCACGTTTCAGATCAACCACGACCCAAACTACCCGGCCTTGTGTTTATCCCGGCTTTTTATCTGTTCTGCAAGCCTTTTCCTTCTTTCAAAACTCTGCAAGCTTTTCTCTGCCACCTTTTACAGCATAGCCATCTTTGTGTCCAGTGAGATCATCCCTCTGAGATGAACTGTCAGCACCTTTCTTTTGTTCAGTCTGCTCTGTTCCAACCTTTTTCCTTTCCTAAAGCCTTTCCTTGTTACTTCCCTCTACGCTTTCGATCGTTCTCAATGTGCCTTGTTATTCTAAGCTCTTTCTTTTCTGTCCTCAGTGCCTCGACAGTGTTCAGAGAGCGAGTTTTCCTGCAAAAATGGCCGCTGCATCGCAGGGCGCTGGAAGTGCGACGGGGATCACGATTGTGCCGACGGCTCCGATGAGGTATCGCTCCGTCAACTTTCAGCTTCGGAATTAGACTCACCGACAGGATACTAACGTCAGGCTTGCAAAAAAAAATACAGGTAGTCCTCGAATTACAATGGTCTCGAGTTACGACGTTACGTGGTTACGACACGCATCTCCATAAAAAAAATATATATACCGATATATACTGTATATATTTTGAAATTTTTATTTTGAAAAGCAGAGTTACGCGGTTTCCGGCAGTTTCCAGTTAGCTGTGGAGGCTACAGCTGCCCTGTACTCTCTAAAAAAGCTAAGTCTGGTCCTCTGGATATTCAAAAAACAAAACAAAACTTGTTGGACCAAGCTGGACAGGCAGCAGCTGTGGAAAAGTAGCCGTTTTATGGACGGCGGTTTTGCGACGTAAACGAATGCAGAATCCGGAGGAGGAACGGAGGAAACGGCTTCACCAGCATTCCAGAGTAGGAAATTAACTCTTTTTTTCCCTTCAATATGGCTCTCAAATGTACCGGTATGTGTTTTTTGATAGTTATGTAGAGTACTGTGTTAGGATAGGCTAAGTGCTTTGTAAAATACAGTACTGTACGTATAAGGTGCAGTTTGGACGTATGTTCCGATTTACGTTGAAATTCGGGTTACGACGCAGCGTAGGAACGGATCGCCGTCGTAAGTCGAGGACTACCTGTATTTGACACATCGTCCCCTCTGTGAACAACATAGACAGCAAGTTACTCACATGTTTTGGAGCTGTGCCTCCATGAAGAGGCTCTGGGTTTATCTAATTTACTCGGAGAAAATCTGGCTTAATATTGCTTAATTGGAAATTTGCAGCTCCACCTACATGTACATCCTGGATTAGAGAAGTCCTGTATTTTCTTGAACTGGGAGAAAATATATACTGTATATCCGACTTTGAGGGGTGAGGCTTCATTATTTGAAATAACCTGAAAACATTTTCTGTCTGTTAACGGTACCGGATGTTTCCAGGTGTTTTGAAAGTGTAAAGTGCAACATTTTTGTCTTGTTTAATAATCTCCTTCTACTTGTTTGTTGGGGGTAGGTGCTGGGAGGGTGGGTCTTGGTTGTTAATTGATCATTTAAAATGTTTTTTTTTTTTTTATTCAAGCAGCGCACACAATGAGGATCCAACCAAAGTAATGCTGTTTTTGTTCAGATTGGCTGCGATGTGAAATGCGACAGCGAACAGTTCCAGTGTAAAAACGGCCACTGCATTACCATCCGTTGGCGCTGCGACGCAGACGCCGACTGCCTGGACGGCAGCGATGAGGAGAACTGTGACAGTGGTGGGGAGAAGACACAATTATTTACATCACGTTGGTCAGACTGTTTCACTGCTGGTAATGGTTTCTCCTTGTGTCATTTCAGTGGGAAGACACTGCCTCCAGCACGAGTTCCAGTGCAACAACTCGCTGTGCAAACCGCTCCGCTGGATGTGTGATGGCGAGGACGACTGCGGTGACAATTCTGATGAGAACCCAGAGGAGTGCGGTGAGATTTATCGGATTTCTGATCTCCATCAATCTTCTCCCATTGAGTCATTTTTCCCCCTAATGCTCTACTCTTCTGGTTCTTTAGGTAAATTCCAGTGTCCCCCCACCAGGCAGTTCCGCTGTCATAATGACAGGGTGTGTCTGCCGCTGTCAAAACGCTGCAATGGTGTGGACGACTGCGGGGACCAAAGTGATGAGCTCTACTGCCGTAAGTTTCAGAAACAAAAAGCTAAATCTGTTGAGCTTTTTAATAATAAGTTTTAAAAGTTAACTTTTTTTATCACTGTGAACAAAGGCAACATTTTTGCCTATGTAAGAGTCTGTAGTGTTAGCAAAATGTCTTATAAACCAGTGGATGGATTTAAAGAAACGTTCATAAAGTAATTATTAGATGCACCGCTACAACTGGTAAACGTTTGGAGTCTACCTCATCCAAGATGGCCACCACAAAGACTTCAGCAAATGTAAAAATTGTTTTATTGTAGCAAATTTTAGATACGTTAAGCTAAAATTCGGTGTGGTAGAAGTTGAGCGTCATCCCCAGCACATAGCCTGAGCACAAACTGACCCTGCAAGATGTGTGAACTCTTACTGTTTGTAGGCAAACTATGTCCTGAATGACTGGACAGATTTGAATAAAACTCTAAAAGAACTGAATGGATCTGCATCGACAACTCCTTTGAGCTCAAGCCAGTTCAACATGGCCGCCACAGCTAACTGTCCGTCGAAAACACAAAAATGGTTCTAACTCAGTCACTTCTTTACATACAGTATTAAGCTAAAGTTCAGGAAGCTAAAGTTCATCCTTAACACACATTGCAAGGTTTTTCCAATTGAGTATGAGGTCGCACATCACATCATTTCTTGTCGTACGATGATCTCAGTTTAAACCTCAGCATTTAAGGAAGTGGGCATTTCATTACTGCTGGTTGGAAGCTGATTTTTATGACATGACAAAAAAATGAAAAAGCTGTTTATTGACCTGTTTTGTTTTCCAGCAACACTTCCTTTCACTCCATTTTGTCAAAAGAACCAGTTCCGGTGCTTCAGTGGCCGCTGCATCAACTCGGATCTGTTCTGCAACCACTTCAACGACTGTGAGGACTACGGCTCGGATGAAACCAACTGCACCAAGAAAGGTGCGTTGAGGCACACCTTTTCTCACTGTGACCTTCTTTCCATCGTGCGCGGTTTATCAGTTGTGACTGCGCGTCATCTGCTGCAGACTCGGGGCCGAACGAGTGCAGCCGTAACGTGACGATGTGCGGAGACGGAGACGAAGCTCACTGCGTGGTCAACGGCGCCGTCTCCTTCTGCTCCTGCAAACCTGGCTTCCAGTCCAACGGGCGGAACAAATGTGAAGGTACAGTTTTCTCCGAACTTACTTTTTTTCTTTTTCTTGTTGAACCTTTTTGCTTTGGCTGCAAAGTGCTACAACTCCTGAAACGGTTTCACGTGGCCTTCACAGATAAGAACGAGTGCAAGGAGTTTGGGATGTGTTCCCACATCTGCAACCACACGAAGGGTTCCTACAAGTGCAGCTGCCACAAGTACTTCAGCAGGATAAATAACACCTGCAAGGCCGACGGTGAGCATTCAATCTCTGTTTGTAAACTTTTTGTCAACAAGTGCATTTATGTTCGCACATGTATCCTAGTTTGAGTCTGAGCCTGATTTTATTCACGTTTTCAATACAATGTGGACCCCAAGTCCCTGTTTGTACAGCGTCTTCCACTGCGTAGCTCGACTTCTCGTTATTTTTTACTCTATATGACATCACTTCCTGTCCATCTCCAGCTCAGGGATACGTGCTGTACATCGGTGATGACAACGAGATCCGCAGCCTGGATCCCTCCATGCCCGGTTGGCGCTACGAGCAGGTCTTTCACGGCGATGCCAACGTGCGCATTGACGCCGTGGACCTGCACGTGAAGTCAAACCGTCTTTACTGGACAAACTGGCACACGGGGCGCATCTCCTCCTACGATTTGCCCGCTTCCTCTTCCTCTTCACAGAACAGTAACCGTAATGGACGCCAGGGGGACTCCCGTGTGGTCAACCTGGAGGTAGCTGTTTGCATGTTCTGCTCATGGGCTTTGCTTTGCCTGTTCAAACTCTCGTGTGTCTATTACTGTATTGTTTTTCCCCGTTCAGATTCCAGATCTGAAGATGCCCCGGGGCATTGCTGTTGACTGGGTGGCAGGGAACTTGTACTGGACGGACTCTGGCCGAGACGTCATCGAGGTGGCCCAGATCAGTGGTGGACGCCACTGCAAAACCCTGATCTCTGGCATGATCGACGAGCCTTACGCTATTGTAGTGGACCCCCCCAGAGGGTGAGAAGGGGGACAAAAAAAAATTCAAAATCAAGCAACTTGCAAACGGTTCTAGTGTGAAAAGCCATGACAGATGATATATTTAATTCTAATTCGTTAGGAAAATGTACTGGGCAGACTGGGGCGACCACCCCAAGATTGAAACAGCTGCTATGGACGGAACCATGAGAGAGACGCTAGTGGAAGAAAACATTGAGTGGCCAACAGGTAAAACCGACCTATCGCCTGCTCAAAAACTCAAACAGACGTTTGAATCGGTTCCTAACAGAGGCGTCTGTTTGTGTAGGTCTGACAGTGGACTACTACAACGAGCGTCTGTACTGGGCTGACGCAAAACTTTCCCTGATCAGCAGTGTGAGGCTGGACGGCAGCGATGCAGTCGTTGCTGTAAACCCTTTGAAAAACAGTTGAGTAACTTATGATCACGTTGTAATTCAAACTAACGATCCATTTTAACTGATGCCCGAAAGCAAAAGTGTGACAAAGTTTTTGCCCGTGTCTGTGTGTCTGGTCATTTATGTGTCTGTTAGTAAAATATCATAACCTACAGGACACATTTTAATGATAATCAAATAGTAATCGCTGGAGGTACATCGACAGCTGGGTAACGTTTTGGGGTCAGGACAATTCAATATGGCCTCAATAGTTATTGACATTAGCAAACACAAAAACATGTCAGTCACTTTTACAGATTTTGAGCTACATTTTGGTGTGGTAGGAGCTGGGAGTCATTCCCAACACTTACGGTACTTTGAACACCAACAGATTCCACATATTTGTTTAAAACTGATATTTTTAGAGCCAACACTCTTGTTAGCTAAGCATCTCACGCACCACTGCACTGATGTCAGTGAACCTCCCAGAAAGTTATTATTGGTTGTACATCTACAACTAAAATTGCTTCACTGTGCTCAGAATAGGATGGTTTTACTCTAAAACTCTGACATAAAAGGTGACGGGGTGATGTGCATTCCTTCAAGGAACGCCAAGCCTTTAAATAATCCTCAGCATTGATTTGTGGGTGTTCACTACTTCCAGAGCTCCATCACCCGTTCAGCATCGATGTCTTTGAGGATACCATCTACGGCGTCACCTACAGGAACAATCAGGTCTTCAGAGTGAATAAGTTCGGTAAAGGTCCTGTCGAGAACCTGGCAACCGGAATGAACCACGCCACAGATCTAGTTCTGCAGCACCGATACAAACAACCAGAGAGTAAGTGAAGGAAGAAAACACAAGCTCAAGCTCACTAAAACGGTTGAGAAGTTCTGTTTGGTTATGTTCTCTTTGTGTTTTGCTGCCAGTGACTAACCCCTGTGACAGGAAGAAATGCGAATGGTTATGTCTGCTTAGTCCCAGTGGACCCGTCTGCACCTGTCCCAACGGACGGACGCTGGACAACGGCACCTGCGTAGAGCTGCCGACTCCCACGCTGTCTCCCATCTGTGAGTGAGCGATCGGACAGAACGACTCGCGAAACCAAAAACACCGACATCCACGTGAACGCATGTGACTTTCTGACCCACAGCTCCTCCCAGTGGGCCCTGCTCCCTCCAGTGTTTGAACGGTGGCAGCTGTTTTCTGAACGCCCGCAAGCAGCCCAAGTGTCGCTGCCAGCCGAACTACAGAGGCGATCGATGCGAGATTGATCAGTGCAAGGACTACTGCAGGAACGGAGGAATATGCACACCTTCTCCTACAGGTAACGTTAAAATAACACTGACATTAGGTTCCTGTTCAGGCTCAAAAAGTATGGAATTTGTTTATTATGTATATAT
>JBBPBX010074614.1:0-10933 GCA_038048925.1 Garcialebias charrua
TATATATAGTATGTATATATATATATATATATATATATATATGTATATATATATATATATGTATATATATATATATATATATATATATATATATATATATATATATATATATTTTTTTTTTTCTCTCTCTTTTGTTTTCTATTGTTTATTGTTTGATTGTTTATTGTTTAAGGAAATTCTACCATTGCTGTTCATTGTTCTTTAGTTTTAGCAGGTCGCTTTCGTAAATGAGCCCATGAGGTTCAAAAGATTTACCTGACTAAATAAAGGTTGAATGAATCCAATGTGTACCAGATTCGCCCCTGATGGGTCAAAGGTCACACTAAGGCCTAATCTTGCATACACTCCCAAGGTCTTGACTCTCAACCATAGGAGTCTAGACTTTGATCTCTCCTCCTTTCCACCTGCTCCTGTCCTCACTTAGGAACAGGAAAGGCTAAAGGCTCTCTGCCCAGTGAGGGCTTTACGCACCTACATGCAAAGAACAGCCGAATGGAGGAAAACAAACCAACTGTTCGTCAGCTTTGTAGCACCTGCTACCGGGAGAGCCCTATCAAAACAACGCCTCTCACATTGGGTGACTGAGGCCATTAAAAGGGCGTTCAGTAGCAAAGGTCTACAGGTACCCTCTGGAGTGCATGCTCACTCCACTACGGGCTTGGCCACTTTCTGGTCATTAGTCAAGGGTGTACTAGTCGCAGACATCTGTGCTGCTGCGAATTGGAGCTCATTAAATACTTTTGCAAAGCATTACAGTTTGGATGTTACTGCGGGTGACGTCACTCAGGCTGTCCTTTCTAACACACAGTAGAAAGTAGCCTTGGGATGCCTGCTGGTCAAGGGCAGACGTTCACTCTAGCATGCATTTTACTGAGCATTTCAAGGGCGTGAATGGATTACGTTCCCATAGCAAGTATGTTGCACTGAGAGACCAGACTGAAAGGGAACTGAAAGTTATGCACCATAACTCATGTTCCCTGAAGGAAGGGAACGAGGTGCAACATAGCTGGCCCTTTTCAATGCTGAAAGCTCGGTGAAGTGCAACTTTGGAGAAAGATGGAGGGGCGCAAGCCGCTTAAGTACCCAGAGGGCGGGGCCTCTGGCGCGGCGATGACGCCCCTAGCCGTAAAGGCGTGAGTATATTCCTTCAGGTAATCGCGCGGGGGCGCAATTCCCATAGCAAGTATGTTGCACCTCGTTCCCTTCCTTCAGGGAACATGAGTTATGGTGCATAACTTTCAGTTTTACTTTGTGTTAAATCAAAACTTTCAATGGTATAATCATTCCTCTTTCTTATTTTGATTAATGACATTTAACTCTGCATGTCATCCATGAAAGTCTGATGCACAAAATCACAAGTCCAAGTGTGAACTGCGTCACAGAGTAAACACAATAAAAACATGTATTATGTAGAGATATAGGACCCTCATGTCCGTATTGGAGTTAAACCTCTCCACATCTCTCTGAAACTCTCAGTGTTACACCTTCTTGAAGCTCTCAAGGAGACAAGTGGACACCATTTTGGTTACAATTATTTTGAATTAATGGACACCAATTAATCAGATTGAACTTTCTTTTTAATGTGTGTTAATTCAGAATTGATCAACAGTATATTTTTGTCATTTTAATGATGATCTGTTACTTTCATGAGTTTGACCTTCTGCTGGTTTATTCTACATTACAGTGTGTTCTGAATCTGGGACATGAGCCATGGTAAAAGCTGTTCACTTCCTTCTCTGTTTTGTCTGTGAAAGTTAGCCATAATATTCTCTGTGCTCACAAGCGGCCATCTGGCCGATTCTGTAAACAGTTTTCCTGTTGTCCGTCAGAGACATTTCTACCTATGGGAATCAAAATTCCATCTCTTATTTTGTTAAACCAACCAATAAGCCATTCAGGAGGTGGCAAACTCCACCCTTCATATAAAGTCTTACTTCCGCTTGGACTTTAGTGTCGGAGGGAAGAACTTTCTAACAACTGGTTTTTCCTCTGGAAAAAGCTGGAAACGTTCTGGTCATTGTGTCAATTAGACCTACGTTCTCAGCCGGAGTTACAGTAAAGCTTATTGTAACTCATTTCACTCATTTTCTGAAAGAATTTGTTTTCTGGAAGTTTTAGTTTGAAGTTCAGCTAGGACGTTGACCTTGTTTCCTGCCGAGAGGGCGAGTTTCCTCGTATCGTGGAATCAGCATCACACACGCTGAAGTGCCAACTGGACGGCTGTTGGACAAAACAATCCATTGTGTGTGTCCAGATACTCCTCAACTCTTATCTACAAAGACGAAGCGTCAACAGGTAACGAGTCGTGGATGTGGGCTGAACGTGTGGGAGCCCAGCTTTAACTCGAGTGGGAAAAAGTGCCACCCTGTCTGCTCAAAATAATTAACTTCCTTTAAACTTATCTTTCACTCTAATCCTTAAACTCTATATTGTTCTTATTTTCTTAACCCTTATGGTACATCCAGACCGAACGCGATTTCAACGGCAAAAAAGCTCAACACGCACGCAAGTGGACGCACTTTGTGTCCAGACCAAAAAGCCAGAAGCGAAACTACCCAGAAAACTGCTGCGCAGGGTTGCCAGATAAAAATTAATTAATCATCTAGTACTGTTGCTTATTTTTTATTTTTTTTAACCCAAACTGTCATATTTGCTGCGTGAGGGTCTGATAAGATTAATAATGTGTTGAGTTTAGTGAACATTTGCACTGAAAAGGGGTAAAAATAAATAAATAAAAATAATAAAATTCATGTTTATCTGGCAACCCTGCTGCTGCGGGGTGTGGGGGAGGAGCTTACCGGTGTACCGAGTCGTCACTGCACTCCGCGAGGTGAGGAGCTCTTTATTTCTGTCTCTGTGGAGCAGACTTGACTGGTTGTGAAGGAATTGTCGCGAACACACAGCTACAATGAGTTTCTCTTCCATATTCCATGACTCCGCGGGTTTTTTCTGTGTTCCACAAACAATACGTCACATGCGCAATGGTTTCCGCGTCACTGGTTTCCGCGTCACATAGGGACTCTCCCCCTGACCCCCTCTCTTCTCCCCCGACTCTCCCTGATTGGTTGACACACCAACCAATCGGGTAGAGTTTGAGCGGCGTTTGAAAGTTGAACGGCGAAATCTTCAGCATGTTGGAGGCGTGCTTTGGAGGCTGACGCGGGTTCACGTGCACGGAAATCGTTCTCCAGCACGCTCAACACGCACGCGACGTGACGCAAGACGCCAGGAGGCTGCTGGAGGTGCGTCCACCATTGACTTTGCATGTAAACTGGACGTTCCTGCAGTAGAAAACGCATTCGGTCTGGATTCACCATTAGATGCATAAGTGGGGTCAAAAATGACCCCGAGGGTTGTTATTCTTCAAAAACTCTGAAACTAAAAGTTTTTACTCTTCCATATTCCAGGTATTCCTCATAAAACATGTTTGTGACTTCAAGCCATTTGAATTTTTTAAAATGTTTTTATACATTTTCAGAAATTGCAGTTTTTGTGTCACTACCCCAGTTTTTCATGAGTGGGGTCAAAAATGACCCCAAGCATTTCCTATAGAATCTCAAGGGTTTTCTTTGGGAACCTTTGATTCTTACCAACTGTGACTGTCAAGATACATTTTCTGTCTCATTTACACATCTGATACCTGCAGTCTCACCACAAGGAGGTCAGTTTGACACAGCAGCATACAAAGTACATGTATTATCTGCATTTACCAACTCCATGACTTTACTGTGATAGAATATCATGTTGGTCAACAAAGTAGACACTCGGCTAACTACAACATAATGTTAGTACTTACCGTAAGCTAGCTAACATTACACTAGTTTAGTAAGCCAGCTGATATTACTGCATTTGTTGTGTAGAGACTCATTGTATTCATAATTCCTTGTAACAAATGCAAACCCGTTAGGTAACCTATTATATATTATTATATATAAATTATTTTAAAAATCTGTATGCCTCTTTTAACACCAAGCCACAATTTACTGAGAAGTCGGTCAGGGCCTGCACCTGGGTTTAGCACCATCTCTCCAATAGATGCATGAAAGCAGTTTATCACTGAGAGTATATTAGAAGAGTAGCACGGTGGTGCAACTGGTAGAGCTGCTGCCTCTCAGCAAGCAGGTCCCTGGTTCAAATCTGCGTGCCTTTCTGGGTGGAGTTTGCATGTTCTCTCCGTGCATGCGTGGGTTCCCTCCGGGTACTCCGGTTTCCTCCCACAGACTAAAAACATGCATGTTTGGCTGATTGGTAACTCTAAATTGACCCTAAGTGTGAGTGAGAGAGTGAATGGTTGTTTGTCTCTATGTGGCCCTGTGATAGACTTGCAACCCGTCCAGTGTGTACACTGCCCCTCGCACAGTGATTGCTGGACATGGGCACCGGCGACCCCCGTGACCCAAAAATGAAAGAAGCGGGTAAAAGATAATGGATGGATGGATAGTATATTAGAAGAGATGTTGACATGAACAAACATGGAGGGAAGAAAAGTCACAATAAGCAGAGGAAAAGAGTGGAAAAATCTAAGCAAAGAGGAGCTCATGGCCTTCATTGGAGTGACCATTCTTGCACGAAGTGAGAAGAACTGGAATGTATCAATGTGTGTGCTCTTTGGAAGTTTTCTACACAACCCAAGGTACCCTGAACCTACCAACTGACATCACTGAAGCAACTGGAAGATGTGGAGTGACAAAAGTTGCAAACAAGTAACAGGAGAGAGGCACAGAGGGCCAACAGAAGAGAAAGAGTTGCCAGATGTGTCCAAGAAACAGACTGCAAAGCCACCAATTGGTGCAGGAAATGCAGTACTACAGTGTGCAATGGTCACAGCAAAAAGCAAAAATTTTGTGACAACTGCGCACAGTGAATAGAGAAAAAGATGTTTGTGTGGGCAGTGGGCACATGTGAGTGTACAATGTTCTGGTCGTTTGTTGATTCTCTTTTTTGTCCTTCAGAGAGATGGACATTCTAGCAATAATTTTTGAAGATTTTTGATGTTATTTCATGTGAAAAAATGTTATAAAAAGTTATGAATAACCATATTAAATGTCAAATCAGTCTTTTGTTGACCCAAATATAATAAATATAACTACCTTTAACCAAAATTAAAGACATCATTTAAATTCATTGCAAAAACACATTGATTCTAATTGGGGTCATTTTTGACCCCACTCATGGAAGAATGTAGGTATTGGTCGTTCATGCATCCTAGGGTTAAGCCATTAATCTGTCAAGTAAATGTGCCAACAGAAAAGTTCCTAACTGTCTGTTTGATTTTAATTTGAATTCTTGTCAACGTAGTTTAGTAGATCAGAGCTAATATCGATACAAATGTTTAATGTACTTTTATGATAATTTCAATAAAAGGTCTATTTTCTGGTGGACCAACATAAATTGAAGTCTCTCGTGAAATTACATTTTTTCTAGTCACTGAGCCACAGATTTATTGATTTAATCTGAAAAAGTTGAGAACCCGTAAAACTGATGGTAAATTTGTGTCAGTCTAAACTTGCTCAAATCTATCATCTAAATTATAGATAAGTCAGCAAACTGACATATTTATCTATATTATTACAATTATCTGCAGCATTGTTCATTAAAATGGCTCAACACTATTAATGTATTACAGAAAATATACATATGGTATGCACACTTAATGATATTGTAGACCACTGTATTACGTAATACATTCAGCAAGTACTTTTACTTTAATACTTTAAGTATTTTTAAAAGCAAGTACTTGTTTTCTTTTACTTAAGTAAAAATATTAATATGGTACTTCTACTTTTACTAGAGTACATTTTTGTCTGTTTATTTGTACTTTTACTTAAGTACAGTGTTTGAGTACTTTCTCCACCACTGCCAATCAGGGCCATCCATTGAACTCTGTCTTCTCTAATCAGCAAAGTTCAATGAGCACCAGAGGCTGTTCATTGAGGGGCTCTACTGAGAGACTAAAGAACTTGTTTGTCCCTTGTGCCATTAGGCTGTACAATTTGGCAACTCCTGGCAGGAACCAGATAAGTTAGCTGGTTATGTTCCCTAACATAGTTGTTGCTTGATCTCCTCATGGTGCTGTTTTAAATTATTTATTGATTTTTTTAATAGTCCGTTTTTTTATCTGGTGTGTTTTTATCTAATTGTTTGTATGAATGCGAGCTACAGACTAACATATAATTTCCTTCCTACCTACCTACCTACCTACCTACCTACCTACCTACCTACCTACCTACCTACCTACCTACCTACCTACCTACCTACCTACCTACCTACCTACCTACCTACCTACCTACCTACCTACCTACCTACCTACCTACCTACCTACCTACCTATTCTGTATTCCATATTCTGGGCATAGCTGAAAGTGTTAGCCCCTTTGTTGACTATTCTGTACTTCGATTGGTGACGGTAGCATCCTTGCCCTCTCTCCCAATCTTGGCCTGTATTGCTCTGCCTGCAATTGAACCCAGTGCAGTTTCAGACATGGATGGCTCTCACTGTTGCACCAGTTGTGGGGCCGCTATTAAGGCAGATGATGGTCACAACCTGTGCCCTGCCTGCCTTTGGCATGATCACCTGGTAGAGGCTCTGTCTGAGAATCCCTGCATGAACTGCAGTTACATGCCCCGTACCGTGAAGGTGGCTTGGCTGGCCCAGCTGGCCCAGCTGCACCCAAGCTTGGTGATGACCTTCCGTCTTCTGGGTAGGCGGCTCTGCTTAGGCACTCAAAGTGCTGGAATGAGGCCACAGTCCCTGTGGCTCCTGCTAAGAAGAAGCAAGCTAAGCCTGATCAGGGCCTCGCCATGAGAGTTGAGCAGCTGTCTGCAGAACAGCGGCGGCTCGCCACTAGAGGGCGCCAGGGTGCCGCCCTTCTGGAACCTCTGCAGCTGCTCCACCATTTGAAGACTTAATTTTTTTTAAATAAAAATGAAATAATAAAATAAAAATATTTTGAAATATATGCATATATGTTTCTAGTTGTGTAGGATAAATATTTTATGAGTAACGATGAGTTATTGTTTGTTTCAAAAAACGTTTTCTGATTCGTGACGTACTTCCTGTTTTGGGGCGCTCTTATCTGATCCATTGACTCTAATTATAGCTTGCACATGCGTACTGATGCCCCCACCTTACAAAACAATGGGATAACGTTGGACGCAGATTTTACCGCCCTTAGGACGTCTAACGTGAGTTCTGCCTACCGATCGCGTGTTTCGGGCATTTATTTATTTATTGAAAAAAAATTTTTTGGTCTGGAAAATTTGCCGTGTGTCAGTGACTCAAGCAGGCATGCTCAGGTAAGTTTTAAAGCCTTTTATCTAATGTCTATTTGCATTTCTGGCTGTCATCAAACGGGTTATTCACTAAACTCTCGGTCATGTACTCATTCAGTTTGCACTACTTCTCATATTTGCACTAATGTTTGTATTACATTACTGCCTATAGTCATACTACTGTTTACATTCACTGTTTACATTTATTAATACGGTTTACATTTACTACTACTGCTTTACATTTATTACTACTGTTTACATTTACACTACTTTTATCTATACTACTGCAGATACATATACAGCATTCTCTGACTAGCCTTATCTAAGGATGCCAAATGTGCCTTATGTGCCTCACTGCATATGCCACTTTGCCTCTATACCAACATCAACTACCTCATACATATACTGTGTACATTAACTTATATGCTGCTGTGCCACTCTTTGCAAATGTCAATGCTAGAACCTTCAGTTTATTTTATAGATATACTTTTTATACTACTATGCAAAAACTCAGGACAGTATTACACTTTTATTATTTCATTTTATGCTTATGTTCATTGGGTGTTTGGTGTTTTAGGGGTGTTTGGTGTTTCAGTGTTGGTGTAAATTTTCATACTTTTATACTACTATGAAAAAACTCAGGACAGTATTACACTTTTATTATTTCATTTTATGCTTATGTTCATTGGGTGTTTGGTGTTTTAGGGGTGTTTGGTGTTTCAGTGTTGGTGTAAATTTTCATACTTTTATACTACTATGAAAAAACTCAGGACAGTGTTACACTTTTACTATTTTATGCTTATGTTTATTAAATGTTTTAGTGTTTAGTGTTTAGATGGTTACTGTTGCACCGAGGGACTGAGAGAAACGCAATTTCAATCCTGTGTATGTCCTGTACATATTGCAGTTTTGACAATAAAGTTGACTTTGACTTTGATATGCCTCTCAATCTATGGCTGTTTGTGAAAAAAAGCCTCCAGCTGACTGTTAATCTAAACGTGGCAACTGGTTAGTTTGTTAGCTAACATGCTAATGCTAGCCTAATGCTGATATTATATTACCATTCCTGACTGATGTCCTCTCCACTTTTTAGTGGCTCTGAGTCTGTTTGTGATAAAAGCCTTCAGCTGACTGTTTCTAAAAGTGGCAACTGGTGAGTGAGTTTGTTTTGTTCTTTGTTTGTTTGTGGAGTTAGGTTGCCAGTGCAGGTTATTATTGTACAGTATGGACTCTGATGGGATGGCTACATTTATTTAAATTTGCTTATAAAAATTATCAAATATTAATAATTTTATATACCTGTACTAAATAAATGTCACTGGTGGTGTTATACTCTTAACACTGTATTGATCTGGAGAATGAAAACAAAGCCCCTTGCAAGTAACTCCTTTAGATGTTGTGGACCAGCTGATTTTGATTTTGTGGACCAGCTGGTTTTAGATGTTGTGGACCAGCTGGTTCTGGATGTTGTGGACCAGCTGGTTCTAGATGTTGTGGACCAGCTGGTTCTAGATGTTGTGAACCAGCTGGTTCTAGATGTTGTGGACCAGCTGGTTCTAGATGTTGTGGACCAGCTGGTTCTAGATGTTGTGGACCAGCTGGTTCTAGATGTTGTGGACCAGCTGGTTCTAGATGTTGTGAACCAGCTGGTTCTAGATGCTGTGGACCAGCTGGTTCTAGATGTTGTGGACCAGCTGGTTCTAGATGTTGTGGACCAGCTGGTTTTAGATGTTGTGGACCAGCTGGTTCTGGAAGTTGTGGATCAGCTGGTTCTGGATGCTGTGGACCAGATGGTTCTGGAAGTTGTGGACCAGCTGGTTCTGGATGCTGTGGACCAGCTGGTTCTGGATTTTTGGGTTTCTCCTCTATGGTTTCTGGTCTTAGAACTTTTGAAGTTCTTTAGATTCTCAGGGTTGTGCAGGTGGTAAGAGGAGAGACACTCCTCCTCCTCACCTGTCTCTCCTCTTACCACCTGCACAACCTCCAACGACCGCCACCGGTGCTGTTGACAAACGGTGTCAGCAGAAATTGTGCTACTGTTAGTCGAAGACCACGAGGAGGGAAACGTGTCAGGAGACAGAGGAGAAGAGGAAAGTGAAGAATGTAGGACTGAGGGTTGCAACTCTAAATGTGGGGACAATGACAGGCAAAGGTAGAGAGCTGGCTGACATGATGCAGAGAAGGAAGGTAGATGTTTTATGTGTCCAAGAGACCAAGTGGAAGGGCAGCAAGGCTCGCAGTATTGGAGCAGGGTTCAAACTTTTCTGGTTCCAGTTCTAATTGTATTACTAAAATAATGATAACAGAATATGATAGATGTTGTCCAACAATTGAAAAGTGGAAGCAGAACACTCCCATTCTCTTTTCACACTGATGCCTCAAACAAGGTGAAGATGAACCATGTTTTATTAATGATAGTTTTATACAAATGGATACACCTGATATATACAAATAAAAACATGATCTAACTTTTACTTTTACTTTACTACAAACATAATTATGCATACTTCTACACATGTTTTAAAAAATTCAACAGTTTATGGCGCCCCCCCATAAAATAAAATGACCAGCCGCCACTGCTGCAGAACTGTCAGAAATGAAATCTCTACTTCAGCCATGCCAGCTGGATGCTTCGGTGGCAGCAACTGGATTTGCTTCTCCAGCCATGCCTGAGTTGGCTGCGGAGGAGGATGTGCTGTCCTTGGCTGCCTCTACCTCTCACTTTTTAGTTGAGGAGGAGGCACAGTCATCTTGAACTATGGAGATTGGCTCACTCTTTTTTAGTCTAAGAGCAGGTCAGGTGACAGCTCTATGCAGCACATTATGTGTATGGCCCTGAGGCAGCTGCAACTGGACATCCCGCAAGTAGCAGAGTCCACTGCTAGAAGTGCCTTCTTCAGGTGCGGACGAATCCTTTCTCCCTTCTTTGTCCCTCCATCGGAGGAGTACCTGAGGGAGTTGCATGAGTGTTGGCAGGACCCTAGAGCTTTTTCACGTCTCCCCACAGATGGCCAGGTCTTGGCAGCTATGCATGAGCCGGCAAAAGCAGGCCTGGACCATATGCCGGTGGTTGAACCCACCAGGAAGCCCTGTGCCTCGATATTTGTTGCCCACAGGCTCAATGTCACGTTACAGATGACTTCCTCTGTAAAGCTTATAACGCCAGAGTGTGGGCTGGCTGCCTCAGTAATTCCTTGGCGTACCTCATGCTTGCCCTCTCCACGTCTCTTCAGGACACTAACGGGACAACAACAGCGATGGGCTTTGGTGATGCAGTGCTTCAGGCCTTTGCTCCGATGACCAGAGAACTTGGGCATGTAATGTCCTTTTTAGTTCAGGCCCATCAACAGATCTGGCTGGCGCAGTCATCATTGGACGAGTCATGCTGCAGGACCCTCCGTAGTGTCCCGGTGGTATCAGAGGAGTTGTTCAGTTCATCTGCATTGGAAGCACTGGAACGGACAGTCCAGGCACAGCAAAATAAACATCAGTTTTCAGCCCTCAGCAGGGTAATGCCCCCTCCAACTCCTCGGAATTCAAGGTGCTCGTTGGCTGGTCCTAGCACCGCCTTGGGGTTATGATCGGCCAGGTGGGTTTTGTCCTCGTGCCATGCAACAGAGACCCAGCAGAGACCTTTGTGGGTCAGTCCGCCAACCAGCCAG
>JBBPBX010074616.1:0-17539 GCA_038048925.1 Garcialebias charrua
AGTCATGTGATTTACTAATGGATGCTACTACTGTCCCTTCAGTATGTGTGGCTGGAAGTTTGAAAGCATGCTTACCACATACCAGATGTGATTTATGATTCCTAATCTTGTGTTAGGAATTTTACCAGACACTATCTTGAACTTTTTTATTTTAGCAATAGCCCGCTCTATGTGCACCCTGTGCTTTGCAATACGCTTTGTCTCCAGAACATCTCCTGCTGGCATTTGCCTCTTGGACCTCGAAAATGGTGGCATGTTTAACTGCAGTCCGATTGCTTTAATTTCATCCTCAATCAAAAAACCCTTATCAGCCATTACGCCATCCCCTTTTTGCAAATAGCCATTGTCTATAAGTGTCTCTAGTAAGGGGATGATTCCACACTGTCTGACAATCTCCTTGTCAGACATGGATCCTGTGAAGAGAACAGATGAAAAAATGACAGCACCACGGGGGTCACAGGCAACGAGTGATTTCAGGGTGTTGGTGTTTTTGTAATTTGAAAAGCTCTGACTTTGTAACACCAGTGATGTTGGCCTTTCTATTTTCAGCTCTGTGCAGTCTAATATAGCAAATGTAGATGGGTAGTCGGCTTTGTAGGTTTCAGGCATGTTTTGCATAATGACGTCTCTGTGAGGCCAAATGGGTAATTCACCCAAAATATCAAACATATAATGAATCCATGAATTGAAAATATTACTTGCTGCTTGCATGTGTATATTAAATCTAAATGCAAGGCTTTTCAGATCTTCGTTGTTGCGGAGTTTAATTAAAACAAACAGCAGCTGACTACGAAGGGGCATCTCCCTAATGTCCCAATCATTACGTTTGTATGTTAGGGGTACATTTACTTGAGCGGCGTGGGGATCATTTTGGATGTCAAATATTGTGCACAGTTGGTTGAATCGTTTGTATGTAAAGCCAGTACTGTATTCAAACATTTTTGGGATTTTACTGCTTTCAAGGAGTTCAGGTGTCAGACTTTTCTTTTTAAGTGTGTCAATTTGTGCTTTCAGGTTTTGTATTTCAGTTTCTTGTAATGTCAATTTCAATTTCATGTTGTTGTTTTCCTCTTCTAATTTCTTTTCCTTCTCCGTCCCCTGCTCCTCTTCCATCTCCTGCACCTCTTCCGTCCCCTGCTCTGGGGGTTGCTCTGGACTATCTGTAAAGAAAAAAAGTTGCATTTTAATGATAATTTATATTTTTCATCTTTTACAGCTGCCACTTATTGTCCAAATTGATCTTGGAGCAGCTCCTGTCAGCCAACCAGATGACTTGCCCAACTTTCCTCTGCCGCACCAAGCCACCAGCTTCTGCACTGCTCTGAATGAGAGTGCCACGCAACATTACACAGAACTGAGCATTTCATTGGCTGATTCTATCACTCTGGAAAGGGAAACTAGAGCACAGAGCACAAACTATTTGTGGTTCCATGCAAGGTCTGCCCGAATCACATCAACTTCATTTAAAAGAATCTGCTCTAGAAGAGCCGACCATGAAAAACTTGCTACAAGCTTAAAGAGTGCAGCAGCAGTACAAACAAAGGCCATGAAGAGAGGTGTAGAACAAGAGCCCAATGCAGCCATACATTACACTATTCTCACAGGTAATCAAGTGTATCCATGTGGTTTTGTTGTAAATCCCCATGCCCCACATCTTGGTACATCACCTGACCGTAAGGTGGTAGAGAGGGCAGGGAGTGAACGCCCAAGCTATGGGCTTTTAGAAATTAAGTGCCCTTCTAAGAACAGCTTCACAGAGTGCCCCTACCTTTACAAGCAGGCAGATGGTACCTATAAACTAAAAGAGTGTCATGCCTACCATTACCAAATAATGGGTCAGCTTGGGCTCACAGGTATGTCATGGTGTGATTTCTTTATTAAATGTGAAGAGGACTACCACCTGGAAAGAATACACTTTGATGTTGCAAAATGGGAAGAAATGAAGAGCAAGCTTGATGTATTTTTCTTTGACTACTATGTAACATGCCAGTGAAATAAATCAGTTATTTCAGTACTTTTGGATTTTGTTCCATTGCATTCGACATTGTTGTATGATTGTTTGTTTCAGCCTCTCAGAGTGAATGTTATAATAAAATGAGAGAGATTCACTGCCAGAAATTTATTTCTGCGTATTCCTTTTGGAAGGCCCCCTGACGCTCCAGAGGCACCACCAGGTCCAGACTATGTGAGGAAACTACAGGACCGGTTGGAGTCAGCACATTCCTTTGCCCGGGACCAGCTGGCAAAGGCGGGACTGCGCCAAAAGAGAAATTATGATGTCACCACTAAAGGAAGACACTTCCTTGCTGGGGAGCTGGTGTGGGTCTTCAGCCCAAAGAGGAAAAAAGGTCGTTGCCCCAAACTGGACAGCAGCTGGGTGGGGCCCTGCAGTGTTCTGGAACAAGTGGGGGAGGTGGTCTACAGGGTGCAGTTGCCCCCTAGAGGCAGGAAGGTGGTCCTGCACAGGGACAGAATGGCTCCCTACAGAGGACATTCCTTCCCCGCTTTCCTAGAGGGACGTGTGCAAGGTCCTCGTGCCCATGTACAGTTGGACTCGCAACAGGAGCTGTCTTCACCTCCTGTCCCTACACCTCCTGTCCCTACACCTCCTGCCCCTACACCTCCTGTTGCCTCTCGGAGGCCCAGGAGGCAACGCCAACTGCCTCCCCGCCTTAGAGACTGTGTTGTTCCCTCGAGGACGAGGAACTTTTTGTTGGGGGGGCAGTGTAATGATCCTTGAAGAGTCATGTTAAGTGTTAATTGTTCATGTCCTGTTTATGATGCAAGGGTTGTTGGGAAATAAGATGGGGTGGGGCTAGAGGGAGTTTTGGCGGTTCTGTAGAGAGGCTGGGAGCACCTGTTGTGAAGCTGAGGAGTTATGGCGTGGGTCACGGCCAAACAGTGACTCTGAGTTTACTGGCCTGTTATTTGTGCTCTTTAATAAAGTGTTGGCTGAAGCAGAACGTCTGGTGCTTGAGTGACCGCGACAACGTTACAGTACATTGTCACCGTTACAAGCGATGACAGCAGGCTCCGTCTTTAGCAAAGTGTTAAACTTTCGAGTAAAGTGTCTTGGGTTAGGTTTAGGGTCTTGGTTAGGTTTAGGCACAAGGGTAACTGGGTTAGGTTTAGGAAAACTGTCACATAAGCTGAATAAAACAAAAACGCTACACTTCCGGGTTGACGGAAACACGCTGCCTACTCACAGCGATTATAACGCTGATAACGTTATGTTAAACATGCTGGTAGGTAGTAGGTTACCTATTCTTGTCACGGTTTCACTCAGAGCATGATAAAACCCAGTGGCGCAGACGGAAACGCAGGAGGCAAGAGGTTGTAAAATAAACACTTTTAATAACAAATAAACAAAGTTGTTGTGGCAGCAAGAATACTCATAGGAGCTGTGGCGAGAGACATGAGGGACTATACCAGGCTGTACCAGACTATGCACCGACAATGAAATGAGATACAGACAGGGCTTATATACACACAGCTATGACGAGACATAAATCACAGACACCTGGGGACAATCAACGGATACTCAACTGGAGACACAGAGCAGGACCGGAAACTAAACCTAAAACATGAAAGTAACTAGGATGACAAAACTGGAGGTTAAACTAAGAGTGAATAAACAGGAAGGGAAACTAATAAACTGACTAGAAACTGACTACAGGATGAAGAGTGAATAAGCATGAGACTAAACTGGAAGGGAAACTAATAAACTAACTGACTAAGAACTGGACTGAACTGGAAGGGAAACTAATAAACTAACTGACTAACAGAGGGGGACGAAGGGAGCCAATCCTGACAGTACCCCCCCTCAAAGACGCCCCCCGGCGTCCCCAAAGAACACCCCCCAAAAAACAAAAAAGGAGGGAACAAAACCAAAAACCGACAGGAAAAGACCTGGGAGACAAACACCAAACCCAAAAACAGCAACCAAAACAAGACCCGGCCTAGGAAACCAGCAAACGGCCAAAAAAGTCCACCAGGAGACCCACATCAGACAACGGGCCATCGGGCGGACGGACGGGGTGCCTGCCATCCACCAGGTCGAGAGCCATCGGGCGGACGGACGGGGTGCCATCCACCAGGTCGAGAGTCGTCGGGCGGACGACCATGAGGCAGTCCAACAGGCCGAGAAGCGTCGGGCGGGCGACCATGAGGCCGACCAACGGGCGAGCTGGGCACGAAGTCATCAGACGAGCCGGGAATGCAGTCAGCAGACGAGCCGTGAACGACATCAATCGAAGGGACCCCAGCCAGAGACGTGGAGACGTCATCGGGGACAACAGGCGTGGAGGCGTCATCGGGGACGACAGACGAAGAGACGTCGTCGGGGACGTCTGGCCAAGAGACGTCGTCGGGGACGTCTGGCGAAGAGACGTCGTCGGGGACGTCTGGCGAAGAGACGTCGTCGGGGACGTCTGGCGAAGAGACGTCGTCGGGACGTCTGGCGAAGAGACGTCGTCTGGGACGTCTGGCGAAGAGACGTCGTCTGGGACGTCTGGCGAAGAGACGTCGTCTGGGACGTCTGGCGAAGAGACGTCGTCTGGGACGTCTGGCGAAGAGACGTCGTCTGGGACGTCTGGCGAAGAGACGTCTGGCGAAGAGACGTCGTCTGGGACGTCTGGCGAAGAGACGTCGTCTGGGACGTCTGGCGAAGAGACGTCGTCTGGGACGTCTGGCGAAGAGACGTCGTCTGGGACGTCTGGCGAAGAGACGTCGTCTGGGACGTCTGGCGAAGAGACGTCGTCTGGGACGTCTGGCGAAGAGACGTCGTCTGGGACGTCTGGCGAAGAGACGTCGTCTGGGACGTCTGGCGAAGAGACGTCGTCTGGCGAAGAGACGTCGTCTGGGACGTCTGGCGAAGAGACGTCGTCTGGGACGTCTGGCGAAGAGACGTCGTCTGGGACGTCTGGCGAAGAGACGTCGTCTGGGACGTCTGGCGAAGACGTCTGGCGAAGAGACGTCGTCTGGGACGTCTGGCGAAGAGACGTCGTCTGGGACGTCTGGCGAAGAGACGTCGTCTGGGACGTCTGGCGAAGAGACGTCGTCTGGGACGTCTGGCGAAGAGACGTCGTCTGGGACGTCTGGCGAAGAGACGTCGTCTGGGACGTCTGGCGAAGAGACGTCGTCTGGGACGTCTGGCGAAGAGACGTCGTCTGGGACGTCTGGCGAAGAGACGTCGTCTGGGACGTCTGGCGAAGAGACGTCGTCTGGGACGTCTGGCGAAGAGACGTCGTCTGGGACGTCTGGCGAAGAGACGTCGTCTGGGACGTCTGGCGAAGAGACGTCGTCTGGGACGTCTGGCGAAGAGACGTCGTCTGGGACGTCTGGCGAAGAGACGTCGTCTGGGACGTCTGGCGAAGAGACGTCGTCTGGGACGTCTGGCGAAGAGACGTCGTCTGGGACGTCTGGCGAAGAGACGTCGTCTGGGACGTCTGGCGAAGAGACGTCGTCTGGGACGTCTGGCGAAGAGACGTCGTCTGGGACGTCTGGCGAAGAGACGTCGTCTGGGACGTCTGGCGAAGAGACGTCGTCTGGGACGTCTGGCGAAGAGACGTCGTCGGGGACGTCTGGCGAAGAGACGTCGTCGGGGACGTCTGGCGAAGAGACGTCGTCGGGGACGTCTGGCGAAGAGACGTCGTCGGGGACGTCTGGCGAAGAGACGTCGTCGGGGACGTCTGGCGAAGAGACGTCGTCGGGGACGTCTGGCGAAGAGACGTCGTCGGGGACGTCTGGCGAAGAGACGTCGTCGGGGACGTCTGGCGAAGAGACGTCGTCGGGGACGTCTGGCGAAGAGACGTCGTCGGGGACGTCTGGCGAAGAGACGTCGTCGGGGACGTCTGGCGAAGAGACGTCGTCGGAGACGTCTGGCGAAGAGACGTCGTCGGAGACGTCTGGCGAAGAGACGTCGTCGGAGACGTCTGGCGAAGAGACTTCGTCTGGGACGTCTGGCGAAGAGACGTCGTCTGGGACGCCTGGCGAAGAGACGTCGTCTGGGACGCCTGGCGAAGAGACGTCGTCTGGGACGCCTGGCAAAGAGACGTCCTCTGGGACATCTGGCGAAGAGACGTCGTCTGGGGCAAAGACATCAGGTGTGGAATCATCGAACGTAGTGACGACCTCGAGCGTAGAGACCCCAAACGTAGAGATGCCATCGATGTAGAGACCCTCAGTTGATGTTGAGGTATCAGCAATGTGTGGACCCTCGGAGGAGGTGGAGGCGTCCGTCACGCTGGGACCCTCTGTGGAGGTCAAGGCATCGACGGCGCTGGGAACCCCAGGAGACGTAGAGACGTCGCAGGCATCGGGACCCTCAGGAGACGTGTAGGCGTCGTAGGCAATGGGACCCTCAGGAGACGTAGAGGCGTCGCAGGCGCTGGGACCCTCAGGAGACGTAGAGGCGTCGCAGGTGCTGGGACCCTCAGGAGACGTAGAGGTGTTGCAGGCGCTGGGACCCTCAGGAGACGTAGAGGCGTCGCAGGTGCTGGGACCCTCAGGAGACGTAGATAGAGCATCCCCCTCTAGAGCCGGCTGTGAGACCTCTGGGCAGCAGAAGATGTGGGAGGCGTCCTCCAGGACCCTCTCGGAACAGGATGTGTGAGGGGCGTCCTCCAGGACCCCCTCGGAACAGGATGCGTGAGGGACGTCCTCCAGGACCCCCTCGGAACAGGATGCGTGAGAGACGTCCTCCAGGACCCCCTCGGAACAGGATACGTAGAAGGCGCCCGGGCCCTCCGAGGCTGGAAGCAAGGCGGCAGCGCTCTCAGGAGCCGGAGACAGGGTAGCGCCCTCTGGAACCGGAAGCAGGTCAGCGCCCTCTGGCTGCGAGACCACTGGCCAGCAGGGAGCGTGGAAGGCGTCCTCCTGGACCCTCCCGAGACTGGAACCGTGGGAGGCGTCCTCCTGGACCCTCCCGAGACAGGAACTGTGGGAGGCGTCCTCCTGGACCCTCCCGAGGCATGCTGGAGCTGCAGGCGTCGAATCAGCCGACGAACTGGGCGAGGAGGCTGCAGCCGACGGGCCGGGTGAGGAGACTGCAGTAGCCGAAGAGCCGGGCGTCGAGTCTGCAGCAGCCGAAGAGCTGGGCGTAGGGTCTACAGCAGCCGAAGCATCAGGAGCCAAAGAATCAGGAGCCGAAGTATCAGGAGCCAAAGGATCAGGATCAGGAGCCGAAGTATCAGGAGCCAAAGAATCAGGAGCATCAGGACAAAGAGCTGACGAGCCGGACGAGAAGACTGCAGCAGCCGAAGTGTCTGCAGGCGAGGAAACCACCGTTGAGTCTTGTGAAGAGAGATCAGGAGCAGGAACAAGAGCTGAAGAGTCTGTAGCCTCCGAGCCATGCGAGGTGTCAGCAGCTGAAGAGTCGGTTAGCACTCTCTGCCTTCGATCTTTGCCACGGCGGTGACGGCGCAGTCCAGAACCACCTGACCGGGAACCCCTCCTGGACTCAGGACCTTCCACGGTACAGGTGAAGTGAGTGGCATCTACCCGGACCCCCTCAGTGTAGGACTCTATAGGAACTGGAAGGTTTGCAGCTTCAGGGCTTGCTGCTGCTGAAGGGTCAGGGCTGACTGCTGCTGCTGAAGGTTCTGGAGCCGAAGGTACAGTTGCAGTCACTGGAGCTGAAGCTGTTTTAGTTACTGGATCTGAGACTGCTGCTGCTGTAGGTTCTGTAAGCAGAAAACTGGTGGTTGCTGCAGGCTGCTGCCTGACTGTGTTAACAGTAGTTTTCGTAACAGGGACCGGTTCAGAACATAGGCTGGGGACAACTGGGGTTGATGAAGGAACTGTCTCAGAGGTGGATAATTTTAGAGTCCTTATTCCGAGTAAAAATTGTTCATATTCAGGGAGCTGGGTCAGACCAGGTTGAGATAATATGAACTTCTCAGCGAGGGAAAGCACAAAATCAAAACAGTCCGGGTTATTTTTAGCTGAGGTGATTAAACTTTGTAAAGTCCGGTTTATTTGTATGATTTCTTTGGACTGAAGCTGGTGTGTGTTTGATTTTGACAAAGGAGCGTCTCTGGGTGGGGGCGTAGTGTCAAGAGTATTCATCACCCCTGACGGCTCTCCTAGGGTGACCTCTGCTGGGGAGAATAAACAGTATTCCGAGGACTGACCTGCGGGCTGGTCCCCCTCCATCTGGTCGGATGAACGGGGGAAAGAGTGAGTGGTGTGAAGACCCGCCCCCGTGGAGCTGCTGGGACGGGGTTCACCGGACCGAGCCGGGACAGCTGCGAGCGACAGTGGAGCGTTTGTTTCCACCCTCACCGGAAACCTAGGAGGTGAGGCCATGGAACTCTCTCCCACTGGAGCGCTGGAGTCGTGCCCAAAATACTCGGACTCGCTGGACCGAGGCCGCTCAGCTGACCAAGACGGAGGCGCAGGTGAACACTTCCGGGTCATCTTTCTACCGCTTCTACGGCGGCGCGGAGACTGGGGGAAAAGAGGAAAACACAGGTCGTCGTCATTGTCCTCCCCTGAGGTCCAGCCGGAGACAACGAGTGGACCTGGAGGGAGAGCCGAACTGGAGCAGGACGTCAGGCGGTCCTCGTGGAGCCGAAATCCACCACACCGGAAAACGACCTCGTCCCTCTGCGTGGAGTCGAGCAAACAGGTAGGCGACCCGTTCCGTCTGCTGGGTTTTTTGTATGGTCGGTGCATAATGTCACGGTTTCACTCAGAGCGTGATAAAACCCAGTGGCGCAGACGGAAACGCAGGAGGCAAGAGGTTGTAAAATAAACACTTTTAATAACAAATAAACAAAGCTGTCGTGGCAGCAAGAATACTCACAGGAGCTGTGGCGAGAGACATGAGGGACTATACCAGGCTGTACCAGACTATGCACCGACAATGAAATGAGATACAGACAGGGCTTATATACACACAGCTATGACGAGACATAAATCACAGACACCTGGGGACAATCAACGGATACTCAACTGGAGACACAGAGCAGGACCGGAAACTAAACCTAAAACATGAAAGTAACTAGGATGACAAAACTGGAGGTTAAACTAAGAGTGAATAAACAGGAAGGGAAACTAATAAACTAACTGACTAGAAACTGACTACAGGATGACAACTAAGAGTGAATAAGCATGAGACTAAACTGGAAGGGAAACTAATAAACTAACTGACTAAAGGCCGAGATACAGTGAAGCAGACTCCGTATACGCGCGTATACGCCCGTATACGCGCGTATACGGAGCCTCTGCTACAGCCCGGCTGATGTTCTCGCGTAGATTCTCGTGTTTTCGCTCCAAATTCTACGTCATTTCCTCCGTACCGTCACTTCCGATCGTCACTTCCGCTAGTTTTTCGCTCCACGGAGAGGACTCAACTGAGCTCGCTGATTGGTCACTTTGACACGCCTACTGAAATGATTGACAGATTTCAGTCAGCTCAAAGTGAAACCTATCGTGAGCAGCTCGCTCAGACTTCTGCGGTGTTCTGATACGGTCTTTCTACTATATATGTTATAAAAAGTTCTCTCAGAAATAAAAATAATAACAGGGAGTGCTTTTCCTGCAGCCCACAGCCCACCACAGCCCACCAGGGAATATATAAAACATCGCGCACCCAGGTAGGACCTGAATTCATTCATTTCATTCATCGAGTGAACGGAGGAAGAAGCGGTTACTTGACTTTAGGCAAAAAAACAAAAGAAAAGGCCCGATCAGCGATAAAAAAGAGGAATTTATTTCATTTGTGTAACATACAAAACAGTCCGGAGCCGGGGAAGTTTAGGTCAGACACCGCGCATCGCGTATGCGAATCGCGTATGCGTAGTAAAAAAATACCTTTGCGCGTACACTGTAAACCCAAATTAGTAATCATTACTAAAGCAGAATGTGGAAAGCGATTGCGAGGGGATCTCCAGTTTTTACAAAATCAAAAACAAAACAAATCAAGCTCTGTTTACTTAAAGTCTTGTGTCAAAGATAATCTTGTACTAAAACAACTCAAGTTTTTAAAACCATTGTTTACGAGTAATTATCTCAACCATTAATCATATATATCAGTAATCATTACCCATGATGATCAGTATTTGTTTCTCATGTTTATCAGTATTCATTTCTCATCTTTTTTAGTTAGAAATACTAAATGTAAATAATAATAATAATAATAATAATAATAAATTAGATTTTTTTAACATTACACAATAATTGTCTGTATACTACCTGTTGTTTCTTACACAAAAAATGACAATTTAATTTATTTTTCACAAATTTATTGCAAAAATAGTGGAATAGTAACATTTTAAACATGTAAATCTGAGTACACATTTCACCATGTTCAAGAATTTAAACTTTAGTACAAAACTAAATCTGAGTAAAGTGCTAAGTCAATACAATTCTGCATTTAAGCCTTTACAAAAATGGATTTTCAAACGTTTTACCAAATTAACCATTTTACTTTGATAGGTGAAATTAAGAATGTTAATATCTTGTGCAAAGGGGAACATGCTTACATAACATCTTATGATCTGAGGTATCCTTTATCATTTACATCATTAATCTGGTCAAAAGACTAACATGGAACCCTTCAATGGCTTCGACATGTAAATTGTCTTTAAAAAAATTGTCCGTACAGTTATTTTATTTGGAAGCCTTAATGATAAAAAAATAAAAATTAAACATAAAAAAATAAAAATAATAATAATAATAAAAAAATAAAAAAAATTTCAACAAAAAAATTAACTAGCATGGTGGCACTAACAATTGTTTAAAACAAGTAATGATGAACAGGAAACACTCTGATACATGCTCAATAATCCAGGTAGAAAAATCTAAAAAAGCTAAGTCTGGTCCTCTGGACATTCAAAAATATATAAAACAAAACAAAGCAAAAAAATGTAGAAACGTTTCGTCTTTCGTCCGAAAGACTTCCTCAGTCTGAGTTGCTGTATTCAGCTCGTTTCTACATTTATTTATTTTTTGCTTTGTTTTGTTTTATATTTTTTTGAATGTCCAGTGGACCAGACTTAGCTTTTTTAGATGAACAGGAAAGTTTCTCTGTAACAGTTACATTACAACTCTTGTTCCTATTATGTTTGTTTTTGAAAGACGGCTACAAACTAAACTTCAGGAGTAAAACAATAAACTTATAGCTGCTAAATAGGATTTTTTTCCCCATCTAACCAAAAGTAGAGCACCTGCAGCATTTTTACACAAGTTGAATTTTCTGTTTGAATTCTCAGTTTCAACTCAATACTTCCCAAATGGGGGGGGGGGAATACAGTACCTGATGAATGAACAGGAGTGTATTTCTGATTTTCTTTGGGTAGTTTACATGGAGTTCATATGTGAGCCCAAAAAGGAGTCTCACAGCTTCTGGCAGGGTCATGAGCTTTTCCACAAAAATGTCGCCCTCATTGACGATTTTCAGGCTCGCCGGGTGAAGATCTGATGTTGGGGCAGGGGGTGACACCTTAAGGATTCAGCAACAAGGTCCCAACGTCCATTTGGCCAAATAACTCATCACCATCCTAAAGATAAACAAAAAAATAATTGCCATAAATAAAACCATTAGGGAATAAAATTGCTGAACTACAACAGACCACCATGACAGAACAGGAATTGTATCAAATACAGTTTATGCTAACATAATGATAACTACTGTTTGGTCAAGCATTTTGAAATTTTCTAACAATGAACATTGTAAAATCAGTATTGGTCTAAGGACTATTTGAGAGATCTTCTTGGTCATTTTGTCACTATTTGACTGAAATGGGAAAACTTCTAAATTGGTTGTTTTTATATTATTTAATATGGGACCATCACTGTCGTCACTGCACATAAACACAGGGTTAGTCAGGGTGTGATCATGAAGGACAGAATAAGATTCCAGCAGCAGGTCTTTTTCCACAATCCTTTAGAATTCCATACAAATTTTAAAAAATTAAAAGAAAAAGAAATTAGTGTGCTGTTCAACTGGAAAATGACCATCAGAATAATATGTGTACCTGCTTATTAGTGAAGAATGCAGGCCAGCGTTTCATCAGAAGGCTTGGTGGTGATGTATCCACGTCATCCCTCCAAATGTTAGGTCCACATTTTGTTTTGTCTTCTATTTGGCGCACAAATCCACTATGGCGGTTAGACAAAAAAAAGAAAGAAAGAAATTAGTGTGCTGTACAACTGGACAATGACCATCAGAATAATATGTGTACCTGCTTATTAGTGGAGTGCAGGCCAGCGTTTCATCAGAAGGCTTGGTGGTGATGTATCCACGTCATCCCTCCAAATGTTAGGTCCACATTTTGTTTTGTCTTCTATTTGGCGCACAAATCCACTATGGCGGTTAGACAAAAAAAAGAAAGAAAGAAATTAGTGTGCTGTACAACTGGACAATGACCATCAGAATAATATGTGTACCTGCTTATTAGTGGAGTGCAGGCCAGCGTTTCATCAGAAGGCTTGGTGTTGATGTATCCACGTCATCCCTCTAAATGTTAGGTCCACATTTTGTTTTGTCTTCAATTTGGCGCACAAATCCACTATGGCGGTTAGACAAAAAAAAAAAAATAATTAGTGTGCTGTACAACTGGACAATGACCATCAGAATAATATGTGTACCTGCTTATTAGTGAAGAATGCAGGCCAGCGTTTCATCAGAAGGCTTGGTGTTGATGTATCCACGTCATCCCTCTAAATGTTAGGTCCACATTTTGTTTTGTCTTCAATTTGGCGCACAAATCCACTATGGCGGTTAGACAAAAAAAAGAAAGAAAGAAATTAGTGTGCTGTACAACTGGACAATGACCATCAGAATAATATGTGTACCTGCTTATTAGTGGAGTGCAGGCCAGCGTTTCATCAGAAGGCTTGGTGTTGATGTATCCACGTCATCCCTCTAAATGTTAGGTCCACATTTTGTTTTGTCTTCAATTTGGCGCACAAATCCACTATGGCGGTTAGACAAAAAAAAGAAAGAAAGAAATTAGTGTGCTGTACAACTGGACAATGACCATCAGAATAATATGTGTACCTGCTTATTAGTGGAGTGCAGGCCAGCGTTTCATCAGAAGGCTTGGTGGTGATGTATCCACGTCATCCCTCTAAATGTTAGGTCCACATTTTGTTTTGTCTTCTATTTGGCGCACAAATCCACTATGGCGGTTAGACAAAAAAAAGAAAGAAAGAAATTAGTGTGCTGTACAACTGGACAATGACCATCAGAATAATATGTGTACCTGCTTATTAGTGGAGTGCAGGCCAGCGTTTCATCAGAAGGCTTGGTGTTGATGTATCCACGTCATCCCTCTAAATGTTAGGTCCACATTTTGTTTTGTCTTCAATTTGGCGCACAAATCCACTATGGCGGTTAGACAAAAAAATAATAATAATTAGTGTGCTGTACAACTGGACAATGACCATCAGAATAATATGTGTACCTGCTTATTAGTGAAGAATGCAGGCCAGCGTTTCATCAGAAGGCTTGGTGTTGATGTATCCACGTCATCCCTCTAAATGTTAGGTCCACATTTTGTTTTGTCTTCTATTTGGCGCACAAATCCACTATGGCGGTTAGACAAAAAAAGAAAGAAAGAAAGAAATTATGGTAAATGGTAAATGGAGCTTATTTATATAGCGCTTTCCAGCCCCCTGTGAGGAGCCCCAAAGCGCTTTACAATACCAGCCATCCACCCATTCATTCAGACATTCATACACCGGTAGTGGTAGCCTGCCTTGCAAGGCGCCATCCAGACCTACCGGGAGCAACTCGGGGTTAAGTGTCTTGCCCAGGGACACAACGACACATGGTGGGCGGATGCGGGATTCGAACCTCCAACCTTCCGATCAGGGGTCGACTGCCATTACCACTACACCACGGCCGCCCCGTTAGTGTGCTGTACAACTGGACAATGACCATCAGAATAATATGTGTACCTGCTTATTAGTGGAGTGCAGGCCAGCGTTTCATCAGAAAGTGTGGTGATGTCTCCACAACGTCATCCCTGCAAGAAGTACTTTTTGTAAACAAATCTTTATATATTGTAAAAAATAAACAATAAAAAACACACTCACTGCAAACTATTTACATTTTGGCCTCCTCTGCTTCCTCCTCTCCTACCTCCTCTCCTGCTGTTCTCTCACATCTGCACAGCTTCGTCTCCACAGCTAGAAGTATCATCACTGGAATCCTTCTGTTGATCCCTTCTAGGTAGACACTCCGTGTCTGAACGAGTTTGCCTGAAGTGAAAAAGAAAAATATTGATTATGTTGAAGACAGACAGACATACACAAAAGAAAGAAATACATGTCAGGGCGCTCGTAAGTCAGGGACTACCTGTACAGCAATAAACGGGACGGGACAGACGAATGACGAAAACTCTTACTTCTTTATTCTATAACAGCAGTATAAAATAGCAGTATAAAATAGTTTTCACTTACTGCTCAAGTAATGCATCATCTTCCCCCATCGATAAAAGCAGCTTAGAATCATCTCGAAGACGCCTCAGTCACTCAAGGAGTTCTTGGACATGCCCTGGTACTAACACAGAATATAAGCAAAATTCACTAAATCACCAGGAATGATTGTAAGAACCAACAGCCCTTGATTTGAATGTTCCCTGTCGAAGTTTTAAAAAAATTAAAGCATGTGGTAAATTATTCTGTATGCAACAGGAAGCTAGCAGAGCTAACTGCTAACAGCATTAGCTCTCTGTGAGGGGCAATTAGTTCTTGTTTGCTACAGGCATTAACTACCGGTACTAATTCAATCAGTCCCGAAATAACAACAAAGGATGATCAACTACAAAGTAGCTCTAATTTAGGGCAAAAATGATGCAGTTGACACTCCGGTGAAACATTATAGCTATCGTTAACATGAGCAAACAAAAACGTTATTTTACCAGCAAGTACAATAAAAACGGAATCAAATTTGAGCACTTAACATGTGTCAATAAACTGTTACATCAACCAGACTGACCTGATTTCAGCACTTCGTCACTGTAATGAGATTTTGCAGCAAACAGTCAGGAGAAACATGGCCTCACGGTTCTTCATTTTTTTCCTTCTTCTTTGTTCACCACACCAGGCAGGTGACGTGTTCACTGACAAGCCCCGCCCCAAACCAGTAAAAACGTGTAAATGAGAGGTGTCGCCACTCAGAGCCATTAGTAAAGAAGCAACTCATTTTGAGCTAGTATGCAATTCACATATTGTTTAGTAATGGTCCCGCCTTTTGCAAAATAACAAAAAGAATAGTAATAATAGCTTGACTTATTATGTAAATGAAAATTTGGGGTTACAGTGTACTTGCCCTGAGGGGCTACGCGGGGCTACGCTGCGTACGGGGCATACGTACGCTGCGTATTGGCGTATCGTGAGGACGCGCGAGTGTATCTCGCCCTTAAGAACTGGACTGAACTGGAAGGGAAACTAATAAACTAACTGACTCATGGTGTGCTCACACCAAGCAGCGTTTTGACCTCCAAAGCTTCCAGCTTCCATGTAAAGTCAATGGTGGACGCACCTCCAGCAGCCTCCTGGCGTCAGGCGTTGGGCGTGTTGAGCGTGCTGTGTAGCGTTTTTTCGTGCACGTAAACCGGCTTCCACCTCCAAACCGAGCATTCAACATGTTGAAGATTTCGCGGTTCAAACTTTCAAACGCCGCTCAACTCTCCCTGATTGGTTGGTGTGTCAACCAATCAGGGAGTTATCGATAGCGCTCACAGAAAGTTCTCCGGGGAGGGGGAGGGTAGCGATAGGTGGACGCAGCTGGTGTCCTCAGTAACAAGTCTCAGGAGAAATTTGATATCCAGCCTTTCCAAGGCTGTTTGGGAAGTCAGATAGAGATAACATAAATATTTTTTCACTTCAGGCACACAGTGTAATTTCTGTAGCCTTGAGTCCTGCTGGATGATCTGATCCAATATGCTCCAATTGTGGGAACTTTTTCACTGATCCAAGCTATGATTCCTCCTCCAGATGTTGCCCATTACAGCGTCCATGAGTCCCAAGCCCTGCGGGTGGTCTGCGATTCTCAGAGATTGCGTCCACCTTCCGGTTTAGCTCGTAAAGCAGCTGATTTATGGAGGTCATGGCACGGATCACACTCTCACTTTGACTAGGGAGATTTGACATGGCATTAATCGCCGCTGAAGTACTCCTCATTTTCTGATAGAACAGTGCTCCACAAACGCCAAAGAGCAAAAATTTGCTATCACAAATCCAATTATGTACAAATCTTCCACGTCTTCCACAGATAGTACTGACAGACACATCACCTTCCACTCTCCCCAGGAATCCATGACGTATCCCCCAGGGTACATCTGTGAAGGGCAGGCTGGTTCTCCTGGACCTTGCCGTTTTGTAGAAAAAATCTTGTCAATAGAGTTGATCGCCCACCAAACTAAATCCATCGTCAATTTGTGTTTGAGAGATGATTTTCTGAGGAGCTGCAGACAAGACAAGAAGCCACGCAGGGTGAGGAAAAGTCGGGGGAGGAAGGAGCGAGGGAGATAAGCTGCTGCCTCGTCCAGAGCCGGAAGTCAAGACCTAACCCGTCACTGAACATTGACTGTACAGGTCAGGTGTAAAAAAGATCAATCACTGAAGACACAAAGATGAAGAGGAACAAGCTCAGGTACTGACTGAGGAATCCGTTGCTACAAACATCAAACTAAATTCCAACTTGTTGGTAGATCAAGATGCTTGAAGCGACAACTCGAGTCCTGATGTTTGTTCAGGAGAGAAGATTGAAAACTCAAAGGTTGGTCTGATGTTTATTTAGTCCCAGGAGCTGAGATGTCCACGGTTCAACAAATGTTCAACACGTTTCACCAGCAGCTCTGATACATTCTTAAATAATCCAATAATTCTCAGTCAGGTCATCTGGACAGTTATTCTTAAATAATGTGACGCTGAGAGCCCGAGAACAACAGTCTGTCTACAAATCATTAACAAGAGACAACAAATGCTTTTTTCATCAGGACCTCTTCACACAAATCAATATGAAGATAGATGTAGAGAAACTAGATGTACACTGCGTTACGCGTGTTTTAAAGAAACTACAATCTGCTTCATGAAGGCGTCGGCGTTTATGTGGATTCTAATGTCAAATATAAATCTATCCAGCTCCAAACTAGTTTCACGTAAATATCAGCAAAAAAAACAACACCACAAAACTAAAATGAATCGGTCAACTCTCAGCTACAAACTCAGCAATAAAAGCTGTTTCTATTCTATTCTATTCTATTCTATTCTATTCTATTCTACGGCTCCTCCACATTTCAGCTCGTTATTTGAAAAAGTGATGGAGTTGTAGCCGTTTTCTGAGCATTAACAACCAACGTGCACTGACAGACCCTCTGTAGATGAAACTGGAACATCTAGAAGGAGTGCACGTTTCCTGCCATCGTGCATGTGCCATCTGACAGGATGTGTTGCGTACGACCCTCAGCTACTACCACCCCAAAGTAAAGTGCAGTATTTGTAAAAGCAGCTGAGCCATGTCCGTGCTTGTATTGAACGCATTTTTGATTTTATCATGTTTGTGCTTGTTAAGGTCGATGAA